>CAVMKG010000678.1:49242-239433 GCA_963682025.1 Cordilura impudica
TTCCGAGCTGCTTCCTGCATTGGCCCAGTAAATAAAGTCGGTAAATAAGTTGGATAAAAGACTGGCTATTTAAGAATGTACAAAAGTTAAATACTTTCATCAGCTACAATAAATTAATTTTTATTTATTTTTATTATTATCATTATTATTATTATTATTATTATTATTATTATTATTATTATTATTATTATTATTATTATTATTATTATTATTATTATTATTATTATTATTATTATTATTATTTATTATTATTATTATTATTATTATTATTATTATTATTATTATTATTATTATTATTATTATTATTATTATTATTATTATTATTATTATTATTATTATTATTATTATTATTATTATTATTATTATTATTATTATTATTATTATTATTATTATTATTATTATTATTATTATTATTATTATTATTATTATTATTATTATTATTATTATTATTATTATTATTATTATTATTATTATTATTATTATTATTATTATTATTATTATTATTATTATTATTATTATTATTATTATTATTATTATTATTATTATTATTATTATTATTATTATTATTATTATTATTATTATTATTATTATTATTATTATTATTATTATTATTATTATTATTATTATTATTATTATTATTATTATTATTATTATTATTATTATTATTATTATTATTATTATTATTATTATTATTATTATTATTATTATTATTATTATTATTATTATTATTATTATTATTATTATTATTATTATTATTATTATTATTATTATTATTATTATTATTATTATTATTATTATTATTATTATTATTATTATTATTATTATTATTATTATTATTATTATTATTATTATTATTATTATTATTATTATTATTATTATTATTATTATTATTATTATTATTATTATTATTATTATTATTATTATTATTATTATTATTATTATTATTATTATTATTATTATTATTATTATTATTATTATTATTATTATTATTATTATTATTATTATTATTATTATTATTATTATTATTATTATTATTATTATTATTATTATTATTATTATTATTATTATTATTATTATTATTATTATTATTATTATTATTATTATTATTATTATTATTATTATTATTATTATTATTATTATTATTATTATTATTATTATTATTATTATTATTATTATTATTATTATTATTATTATTATTATTATTATTATTATTATTATTATTATTATTATTATTATTATTATTATTATTATTATTATTATTATTATTATTATTATTATTATTATTATTATTATTATTATTATTATTATTATTATTATTATTATTATTATTATTATTATTATTATTATTATTATTATTATTATTATTATTATTATTATTATTATTATTATTATTATTATTATTATTATTATTATTATTATTATTATTATTATTATTATTATTATTATTATTATTATTATTATTATTATTATTATTATTATTATTATTATTATTATTATTATTATTATTATTATTATTATTATTATTATTATTATTATTATTATTATTATTATTATTATTATTATTATTATTATTATTATTATTATTATTATTATTATTATTATTATTATTATTATTATTATTATTATTATTATTATTATTATTATTATTATTATTATTATTATTATTATTATTATTATTATTATTATTATTATTATTATTATTATTATTATTATTATTATTATTATTATTATTATTATTATTATTATTATTATTATTATTATTATTATTATTATTATTATTATTATTATTATTATTATTATTATTATTATTATTATTATTATTATTATTATTATTATTATTATTATTATTATTATTATTATTATTATTATTATTATTATTATTATTATTATTATTATTATTATTATTATTATTATTATTATTATTATTATTATTATTATTATTATTATTATTATTATTATTATTATTATTATTATTATTATTATTATTATTATTATTATTATTATTATTATTATTATTATTATTATTATTATTATTATTATTATTATTATTATTATTATTATTATTATTATTATTATTATTATTATTATTATTATTATTATTATTATTATTATTATTATTATTATTATTATTATTATTATTATTATTATTATTATTATTATTATTATTATTATTATTATTATTATTATTATTATTATTATTATTATTATTATTATTATTATTATTATTATTATTATTATTATTATTATTATTATTATTATTATTATTATTATTATTATTATTATTATTATTATTATTATTATTATTATTATTATTATTATTATTATTATTATTATTATTATTATTATTATTATTATTATTATTATTATTATTATTATTATTATTATTATTATTATTATTATTATTATTATTATTATTATTATTATTATTATTATTATTATTATTATTATTATTATTATTATTATTATTATTATTATTATTATTATTATTATTATTATTATTATTATTATTATTATTATTATTATTATTATTATTATTATTATTATTATTATTATTATTATTATTATTATTATTATTATTATTATTATTATTATTATTATTATTATTATTATTATTATTATTATTATTATTATTATTATTATTATTATTATTATTATTATTATTATTATTATTATTATTATTATTATTATTATTATTATTATTATTATTATTATTATTATTATTATTATTATTATTATTATTATTATTATTATTATTATTATTATTATTATTATTATTATTATTATTATTATTATTATTATTATTATTATTATTATTATTATTATTATTATTATTATTATTATTATTATTATTATTATTATTATTATTATTATTATTATTATTATTATTATTATTATTATTATTATTATTATTATTATTATTATTATTATTATTATTATTATTATTATTATTATTATTATTATTATTATTATTATTATTATTATTATTATTATTATTATTATTATTATTATTATTATTATTATTATTATTATTATTATTATTTATTATTATTATTATTATTATTATTATTATTATTATTATTATTATTATTATTATTATTATTATTATTATTATTATTATTATTATTATTATTATTATTATTATTATTATTATTATTATTATTATTATTATTATTATTATTATTATTATTATTATTATTATTATTATTATTATTATTATTATTATTATTATTATTATTATTATTATTATTATTATTATTATTATTATTATTATTATTATTATTATTATTATTATTATTATTATTATTATTATTATTATTATTATTATTATTATTATTATTATTATTATTATTATTATTATTATTATTATTATTATTATTATTATTATTATTATTATTATTATTATTATTATTATTATTATTATTATTATTATTATTATTATTATTATTATTATTATTATTTATTATTATTATTATTATTATTATTATTATTATTATTATTATTATTATTATTATTATTATTATTATTATTATATTATTATTATTATTATTATTATTATTATTATTATTATTATTATTATTATTATTATTATTATTATTATTATTATTATTATTATTATTATTATTATTATTATTATTATTATTATTATTATTATTATTATTATTATTATTATTATTATTATTATTATTATTATTATTATTATTATTATTATTATTATTATTATTATTATTATTATTATTATTATTATTATTATTATTATTATTATTATTATTATTATTATTATTATTATTATTATTATTATTATTATTATTATTATTATTATTATTATTATTATTATTATTATTATTATTATTATTATTATTATTATTATTATTATTATTATTATTATTATTATTATTATTATTATTATTATTATTATTATTATTATTATTATTATTATTATTATTATTATTATTATTATTATTATTATTATTATTATTATTATTATTATTATTATTATTATTATTATTATTATTATTATTATTATTATTATTATTATTATTATTATTATTATTATTATTATTATTATTATTATTATTATTATTATTATTATTATTATTATTATTATTATTATTATTATTATTATTATTATTATTATTATTATTATTATTATTATTATTATTATTATTATTATTATTATTATTATTATTATTATTATTATTATTATTATTATTATTATTATTATTATTATTATTATTATTATTATTATTATTATTATTATTATTATTATTATTATTATTATTATTATTATTATTATTATTATTATTATTATTATTATTATTATTATTATTATTATTATTATTATTATTATTATTATTATTATTATTATTATTATTATTATTATTATTATTATTATTATTATTATTATTATTATTATTATTATTATTATTATTATTATTATTATTATTATTATTATTATTATTATTATTATTATTATTATTATTATTATTATTATTATTATTATTATTATTATTATTATTATTATTATTATTATTATTATTATTATTATTATTATTATTATTATTATTATTATTATTATTATTATTATTATTATTATTATTATTATTATTATTATTATTTTATTATTATTATTATTATTATTATTATTATTATTATTATTATTATTATTATTATTATTATTATTATTATTATTATTATTATTATTATTATTATTATTATTATTATTATTATTATTATTATTATTATTATTATTATTATTATTATTATTATTATTATTATTATTATTATTATTATTATTATTATTATTATTATTATTATTATTATTATTATTATTATTATTATTATTATTATTATTATTATTATTATTATTATTATTATTATTATTATTATTATTATTATTATTATTATTATTATTATTATTATTATTATTATTATTATTATTATTATTATTATTATTATTATTATTATTATTATTATTATTATTATTATTATTATTATTATTATTATTATTATTATTATTATTATTATTATTATTATTATTATTATTATTATTATTATTATTATTATTATTATTATTATTATTATTATTATTATTATTATTATTATTATTATTATTATTATTATTATTATTATTATTATTATTATTATTATTATTATTATTATTATTATTATTATTATTATTATTATTATTATTATTATTATTATTATTATTATTATTATTATTATTATTATTATTATTATTATTATTATTATTATTATTATTATTATTATTATTATTATTATTATTATTATTATTATTATTATTATTATTATTATTATTATTATTATTTTATTATTATTATTATTATTATTATTATTATTATTATTATTATTATTATTATTATTATTATTATTATTATTATTAATTATTATTATTATTATTATTATTATTATTATTATTATTATTATTATTATTATTATTATTATTATTATTATTATTATTATTATTATTATTATTATTATTATTATTATTATTATTATTATTTTTATTATTATTATTATTATTATTATTATTATTATTATTATTATTATTATTATTATTATTATTATTATTATTATTATTATTATTATTATTATTATTATTATTATTATTATTATTATTATTATTATTATTATTATTATTATTATTATTATTATTATTATTATTATTATTATTATTATTATTATTATTATTATTATTATTATTATTATTATTATTATTATTATTTATTATTATTATTATTATTATTATTATTATTATTATTATTATTATTATTATTATTATTATTATTATTATTATTATTATTATTATTATTATTATTATTATTATTATTATTATTATTATTATTATTATTATTATTATTATTATTATTATTATTATTATTATTATTATTATTATTATTATTATTATTATTATTATTATTATTATTATTATTATTATTATTATTATTATTATTATTATTATTATTATTATTATTATTATTATTATTATTATTATTATTATTATTATTATTATTATTATTATTATTATTATTATTATTATTATTATTATTATTATTATTATTATTATTATTATTATTATTATTATTATTATTATTATTATTATTATTATTATTATTATTATTATTATTATTATTATTATTATTATTATTATTATTATTATTATTATTATTATTATTATTATTATTATTATTATTATTATTATTATTATTATTATTATTATTATTATTATTATTATTATTATTATTATTATTATTATTATTATTATTATTATTATTATTATTATTATTATTATTATTATTATTATTATTATTATTATTATTATTATTATTATTATTATTATTATTATTATTATTATTATTATTATTATTATTATTATTATTATTATTATTATTATTATTATTATTATTATTATTATTATTATTATTATTATTATTATTATTATTATTATTATTATTATTATTATTATTATTATTATTATTATTATTATTATTATTATTATTATATTATTATTATTATTATTATTATTATTATTATTATTATTATTATTATTATTATTATTATTATTATTATTATTATTATTATTATTATTATTATTATTATTATTATTATTATTATTATTATTATTATTATTATTATTATTATTATTATTATTATTATATTATTATTATTATTATTATTATTATTATTATTATTATTATTATTATTATTATTATTATTATTATTATTATTATTATTATTATTATTATTATTATTATTATTATTATTATTATTATTATTATTATTATTATTATTATTATTATTATTATTATTATTATTATTATTATTATTATTATTATTATTATTATTATTATTATTATTATTATTATTATTATTATTATTATTATTATTATTATTATTATTATTATTATTATTATTATTATTATTATTATTATTATTATTATTATTATTATTATTATTATTATTATTATTATTATTATTATTATTATTATTATTATTATTATTATTATTATTATTATTATTATTATTATTATTATTATTATTATTATTATATTATTATTATTATTATTATTATTATTATTATTATTATTATTATTATTTATTATTATTATTATTATTATTATTATTATTATTATTATTATTATTATTATTATTATTATTATTATTATTATTATTATTATTATTATTATTATTATTATTATTATTATTATTATTATTATTATTATTATTATTATTATTATTATTATTATTATTATTATTATTATTATTATTATTATTATTATTATTATTATTATTATTATTATTATTATTATTATTATTATTATTATTATTATTATTATTATTATTATTATTATTATTATTATTATTATTATTATTATTATTATTATTATTATTATTATTATTATTATTATTATTATTATTATTATTATTATTATTATTATTATTATTATTATATTATTATTATTATTATTATTATTATTATTATTATTATTATTATTATTATTATTATTATTATTATTATTATTATTATTATTATTATTATTATTATTATTATTATTATTATTATTATTATTATTATTATTATTATTATTATTATTATTATTATTATTATTATTATTATTATTATTATTATTATTATTATTATTATTATTATTATTATTATTATTATTATTATTATTATTATTATTATTTTATTATTATTATTATTATTATTATTATTATTATTATTATTATTATTATTATTATTATTATTATTATTATTATTATTATTATTATTATTATTATTATTATTATTATTATTATTATTATTATTATTATTATTATTATTATTATTATTATTATTATTATTATTATTATTATTATTATTATTATTATTATTATTATTATTATTATTATTATTATTATTATTATTATTATTATTATTATTATTATTATTATTATTATTATTATTATTATTATTATTATTATTATTATTATTATTATTATTATTATTATTATTATTATTATTATTATTATTATTATTATTATTATTATTATTATTATTTATTATTATTATTATTATTATTATTATTATTATTATTATTATTATTATTATTATTATTATTATTATTATTATTATTATTATTATTATTATTATTATTATTATTATTATTATTATTATTATTATTATTATTATTATTATTATTATTATTATTATTATTATTATTATTATTATTATTATTATTATTATTATTATTATTATTATTATTATTATTATTATTATTATTATTATTATTATTATTATTATTATATTATTATTATTATTATTATTATTATTATTATTATTATTATTATTATTATTATTATTATTATTATTATTATTATTATTATTATTATTATTATTATTATTATTATTATTATTATTATTATTATTATTATTATTATTATTATATTATTATTATTATTATTATTATTATTATTATTATTATTATTATTATTATTATTATTATTATTATTATTATTATTATTATTATTATTATTATTATTATTATTATTATATTATTATTATTATTATTATTATTATTATTATTATTATTATTATTATTATTATTATTATTATTATTATTATTATTATTATTATTATTATTATTATTATTATTATTATTATTATTATTATTATTATTATTATTATTATTATTATTATTATTATTATTATTATTATTATTATTATTATTATTATTATTATTATTATTATTATTATTATTATTATTATTATTATTATTATTATTATTATTATTATTATTATTATTATTATTATTATTATTATTATTATTATTATTATTATTATTATTATTATTATTATTATTATTATTATTATTATTATTATTATTATTATATTATTATTATTATTATTATTATTATTATTATTATTATTATTATTATTATTATTATTATTATTATTATTATTATTATTATTATTATTATTATTATTATTATTATTATTATTATTATTATTATTATTATTATTATTATTATTATTATTATTATTATTATTATTATTATTATTATTATTATTATTATTATTATTATTATTATTATTATTATTATTATTATTATTATTATTATTATTATTATTATTATTATTATTATTATTATTATTATTATTATTATTATTATTATTATTATTTATTATTATTATTATTATTATTATTATTATTATTATTATTATTATTATTATTATTATTATTATTATTATTATTATTATTATTATTATTATTATTATTATTATTATTATTATTATTATTATTATTATTATTATTATTATTATATTATTATTATTATTATTATTATTATTATTATTATTATTATTATTATTATTATTATTATTATATTATTATTATTATTATTATTATTATTATTATTATTATTATTATTATTATTATTATTATTATTATTATTATTATTATTATTATTATTATTATTATTATTATATTATTATTATTATTATTATTATTATTATTATTATTATTATTATTATTATTATTATTATTATTATTATTATTATTATTATTTATTATTATTATTATTATTATTATTATTATTATTATTATTATTATTATTATTATTATTATTATTATTATTAATTATTATTATTATTATTATTATTATTATTATTATTATTATTATTATTATTATTATTATTATATTATTATTATTATTATTATTATTATTATTATTATTATTATTATTATTATTATTATTATTATTATTATTATTATTATTATTATTATTATTATTATTATTATTATTATTTATTATTATTATTATTATTATTATTATTATTATTATTATTATTATTATTATTATTATTATTATTATTATTATTATTATTATTATTATTATTATTATTATTATTATTATTATTATTATTATTATTATTATTATTATTATTATTATTATTATTATTATTATTATTATTATTATTATTATTATTATTATTATTATTATTATTATTATTATTATTATTATTATTATTATTATTATTATTATTATTATTATTATTATTATTTATTATTATTATTATTATTATTATTATTATTATTATTATTATTATTATTATTATTATTATTATTATTATTATTATTATTATTATTATTATTATTATTATTATTATTATTATTATTATTATTATTATTATTATTATTATTATTATTATTATTATTATTATTATTATTATTATTATTATTATTATTATTATTATTATTATTATTATTATTATTATTATTATTATTATTATTATTATTATTATTATTATTATTATTATTATTATTATTATTATTATTATTATTATTATTATTATTATTATTATTATTATTATTATTATTATTATTATTATTATTATTATTATTATTATTATTATTATTATTATTATTATTATTATTATTATTATTATTATTATTATTATTATTATTATTATTATTATTATTATTATTATTATTATTATTATTATTATTATTATTATTATTATTATTATTATTATTATTATTATTATTATTATTATTATTATATAATTATTATTATTATTATTAATATTATTATTATTATTATTATTATTATTATTATTATTATTATTATTATTATTATTATTATTATTATTATTATTATTATTATTATTATTATTATTATTATTATTATTATTTATTATTATTATTATTATTATTATTATTATTATTATTATTATTATTATTATTATTATTATTATTATTATTATTATTATTATTATTATTATTATTATTATTATTATTATTATTATTATTATTATTATTATTATTATTATTATTATTATTATTATTATTATTATTATTATTATTATTATTATTATTTATTATTATTATTATTATTATTATTATTATTATTATTATTATTATTATTATTATTATTATTATTATTATTATTATTATTATTATTATTATTATTATTTTTATTATTATTATTATTATTATTATTATTATTATTATTATTATTATTATTATTATTATTTATTATTATTATTATTATTATTATTATTATTATTATTATTATTATTATTATTATTATTATTATTATTATATTATTATTATTATTATTATTATTATTATTATTATTATTATTATTATTATTATTATTATTATTATTATTATTATTATTATTATTATTATTATTATTATTATTATTATTATTATTATTATTATTATTATTATTATTATTATTATTATTATTATTATTATTATTATTATTATTATTATTATTATTATTATTATTATTATTATTATTATTTTATTATTATTATTATTATTATTATTATTATTATTATTATTATTATTATTATTATTATTATTATTATTATTATTATTATTATTATTATTATTATTATTATTATTATTATTATTATTATTATTATTATTATTATTATTATTATTATTATTATTATTATTATTATTATTATTATTATTATTATTATTATTATTATTATTATTATTATTATTATTATTATTATTATTATTATTATTATTATTATTATTATTATTATTATTATTATTATTATTATTATTATTATTATTATTATTATTATTATTATTATTATTATTATTATTATTATTATTATTATTATTATTATTATTATTATTATTATTATTATTATTATTATTATTATTATTATTATTATTATTATTATTATTATTATTATTATTATTATTATTATTATTATTATTATTATTATTATTATTATTATTTATTATTATTATTATTATTATTATTATTATTATTATTATTATTATTATTATTATTATTATATTATTATTATTATTATTATTATTATTATTATTATTATTATTATTATTATTATTATTATTATTATTATTATTATTATTATTATTATTATTATTATTATTATTATTATTATTATTATTATTATTATTATTATTATTATTATTATTATTATTATTATTATTATTATTATTATTATTATTATTATTATTATTATTATTATTATTATTATTATTATTATTATTATTATTATTATTATTATTATTATTATTATTATTATTATTATTATTATTATTATTATTATTATTATTATTATTATTATTATTATTATTATTATTATTATATTATTATTATTATTATTATTATTATTATTATTATTATTATTATTATTATTATTATTATTATTATTATTATTATTATTATTATTATTATTATTATTATTATTATTATTATTATTATTATTATTATTATTATTATTATTATTATTATTATTATTATTATTATTATTATTATTATTATTATTATTATTATTATTATTATTATTATTATTATTATTATTATTATTATTATTATTATTATTATTATTATTATTATTATTATTATTATTATTATTATTATTATTATTATTATTATTATTATTATTATTATTATTATTATTATTATTTTATTATTATTATTATTATTATTATTATTATTATTATTATTATTATTATTATTATTATTATTATTATTATTATTATTATTATTATTATTATTATTATTATTATTATTATTATTATTATTATTATTATTATTATTATTATTATTATTATTATTATTATTATTATTATTATTATTATTATTATTATTATTATTATTATTATTATTATTATTATTATTATTATTATTATTATTATTATTATTATTATTATTATTATTATTATTATTATTAGTGCGGTACACTTTCTGAGTCGACATACTCAGGTATGACTGCTGAAAAGAAAGCAATATGGACTTGTCACAAATGCAGAGGTAATAAAAGTAAATCGCCAAACAATCGCTACCATGAAATTATCCATGAAGACCAACAGGAACAAACTATCCAACAGCAGCAAACTCATCAACAGCAACAACAATCTAACAAGCAACAAAGAGATGTCGATGATGATGATATTCAAGATGATGGTAATAATAAAAAATTTAAAAATTCACTTTCCTTAAGCACCGTCAATTCGAACGTATCAGAAATTAAAAATGACTTATCATCATTTAAAACAACTGTGACAAACAAATTGATGGATATAAATACCAGCATTAATCAGCTAAGCTGTAGCGTAACCTCATCACAAAATGCGTTCAAAGAAGAGATGTCTAATGCTTTTGTTAAACTCACTGAAACTATGGCAAATTTAGCTACTCAGGTCAGTGACCTAAAACAACAAAACATAGAGAAAGATATACGCATACAAAATATGGAAAATAGAGTAAGTATACTAGAACAACAACTCTTAAACAGGAACGTAGAAATAAAGAATGTTCACGATAACAACATCACTGCATCAAATGTAATTAAAACTATTGCCGCCTCTGTGAATGTTAACATCCAAGACTCTGATATAAGCAACGCATACAAAACAAAGAAAAATGAGAAAATTATAATTGAGTTCTGTTCTCTAAACAAAAAAAAAGAGATTATGTCAAAAATTCGTGGTCATAGGATAAATGGAGATATATTCGACAAAACCAACTCATCTGCTACAAAAGACCTAAACAACGACAATAACAACACCAACAACAATACTGTATTTGTAAACGACCACTTAACAGCAAATAATAGACGGCTCCTTTGGTTAGCTAAAAATAAGGCTAAAGAATCTGGCTGGCAATTTGTATGGGTTCGCAATGGACAATTGTATGCAAAAAAAAAATGAAAATTCCTCAGTTGTATTAATCCAAAATTCTGGTGATATAGAACTAATTATTTAGAAAAAAAAAAATTTATATATGTACACGAGCCTAATTTAGACAAAAGAAATATATAGATAGTTTATCAAAATAAATATAAAACTTAATTAAAACAAAAATAAAAATGGACAACGTTATTATTGAAACACTTGATAGTTTTAATCTAATAAATTCAAACCGCTTAAGTTATCCCATTTCGGTCATTTATCTAAATATTCGTTCCTTACGTATAAATTTTAATTCGTTTCTGGCGTCAATAGATGGTATAATAAGTCATATTAAAATAATAGTACTAGTCGAAACAAACATAAGTGATGATGAAAGTCCCTTCTACGGCATAAATGGATTTAACGCAACATTTATAAACAGAACAGGAAGAAGTGGCGGGGGTGTCGCAGTATACATTAAAGAGAACATTTCACACACGAACATATCAACAAACACAATATCGTTTGAAATGCTACATATCCATATACAAACAACTGAAAGTATTTCACTCTTTGCAATTTATCGACCTCCCTCTCTTAATGTAAGTGCATTTATTACAGAATTAGGTGATCTACTTAATACAATAAAAAAACATCAAAATGTTATACTTGTAGGAGATATCAATATAGATCTCTTAAAAGATAACTTGATAACCACTCTTTATCTTGATATGTTGTTATCTAATGGCATGCATTGCATGATCAATAATTGTACAAGAGAAGACATAAAGAAAAACACACGCACATGCATAGACCATCTATTTATTAGGAACAAAATCTTTCATACACATGTATATGCATCGATAATCAAAACAAATATCTCAGACCATTATGCTCTCGTTTGTTGTCTCTCTGGAAATGAAGCTGCAAATGAAATAATAAAAAAAAATGATACCCAGCAAACAAAAATTTGTAATTATAAAGTTAAACAACAGATACGTACAACCAATTGGAACGCATTAGAATCTCATTCGAATCCAAATCAAATGTTTAATGCAATATGTGAAAATTTTAATAAAATTTATGAAAATTCGAAAATTACACTACAACAAAAGAAAAACAAACGAACTCCAAATCCTTGGATGAATGAACATTTGATAAGAAACTGTGAAATCAGGGATAAACTTTACAAAAAATGGCGTTTAAACAGAAATAACAAAAGAAATGAAGATGAATATAAAAAATTTAGAAATTTGTTAAATAAAAAATTGAATTATGCTAAAAACTACTACTACAAAAATAAGTTTTTTGAAAACAGAAACAATATACGCGTAACGTGGCAATTAATAAACGAGTTAATTGGAAAAAAGAATAATAATATCGATGAAATCATACAGAAAAATTTTACAAATATAGATTTAAATGAAATATGTAATTGTTTTGCGTTTAACTTTAAACAAAATGTAAAAAATATTATACACAATTGTGAACTAAAAACAATTAATCACTCTCCCAATAGAATGCAAAATTCATTTTACTTACGAAACACAACTAATGAAGAAATTTATCATATTTTAAATACTTTAAATATCAAAAAAAGTGCTGGATCCGATGGAATTAGACCAATAGACTTAAAAAATAATGCTGAAAACTTGACACCGGTAATTACAAAATTAATAAATCTTATCATTGACACTACAATTATACCCGAAACTTTTAAGATATCTTATGTGCGCCCAATATATAAAAACGGTAAAAAATCTGATTTTAACAACTATCGCCCAATCGCAATACTTTCCGTTATTGAAAAAGTCATGGAAGAAATAGTATGCAGAAGATTAAGAGATTACACAAACAAATATAAAGTAATAAACGTCAACCAATATGGATTCCAATCAGGAAAAAATATAAACAAACTTCTTGGTAATTTTGCAAACTATGTAAATGAACAGCTAAGTAAAAGTCATCATTGCCTCACATTGTTCATTGACTTCAGCAAAGCATTTGATACATTGTCTCACACAAAACTGCTAATAATGTTGGAAAGGATTGGAATTAGAGGACAATGTCTAGAGTTGTTTAGAAACTACCTTACTTTAAGGAAATATTATGTTAATGTGTCCGGTAGCCTGAGTAATGAAACTGCCTCAGAATATGGTGTACCTCAAGGTTCAAAATTAGGTCCCATTCTATACATTATCTACTCTAATGAACTCATCAACATTCTGACTAGAAGCAAAACATTTGCATACGCGGACGATACTGCCATTATTGTTGCCCATAGGAATTTAGAAGATGCCACAAATATAATGCAACATCAACTTGATAATGCGATTAGGTGGTGCCATGATCATGGACTGATAATCAACTCATCCAAAACTAAACTTATGCATATTAAACCTTCACATTTTCGGTACAGTGATATAAAACTTACCTTCCATAATACAGAATGTCTTCACAAAAATAAAAATATAGATTTCAACTACGAACTTGATCAATGCTCAACAACGATCGAAATTGTAAATACATATAAATACCTTGGAGTATTTGTCGACCAAAATTTCAAATGGAATACACACATAGAAGAAACTCGAAAGAAGTTAAGAAAAGCTGCTTATATGCTGCACCACCTAGGCTATTGCTCGAACAATATGGTAATGAGACAGGTTTACTTTTCTTTAGCCGAGTCACATATTCGACATGGTATTACAGCATGGGGAAACTCTGTTCACTGTCGCAAACTTCAAAAAACACAGAATCAACTTCTAAAAACGCTAAAATCACATACGAGTACAGCTAATCACAGTAATGTATCAACAAACAGTAATCGCCTGCAAAACGTACTCACGAACAATACCACAACAACACTTGCCGGCAACAGTGTCAATAATGATGTGACAAAAGATCTACATATTTTAAACGTGAATAACATATACAATACCACGCTGACCATTGAATTTTATAACGATGCCCGATTCCTACAAAAAATTGACCACAACCACCAAACAAGAAGAAATGTCGGAGAAAGATACCGAGTACAAAAATACACCAACAATTACGGGAAAAGCACCCTATCGGTTATGCTACCTACAATTTTTAACAACATTCCGAGTCAGGTCCTAAACAAGTCCAACAATAAAAGTATCAGGAAAAAGACACTTAAAGACCACTTCATTAGTCAGCAATGACAACACTATATCAAATAGCAACTCTACACACAACAACAATATTACGCCAAACAACAACACTACACTCACCAACAACATCACACCCAACATAAACATCATAACCACCAACAATCATCACATCTAATAACAAGGCTATACCTAACATCAACACTACACACAACAACAATACTACACCAAACAACAACAATACACTCAACAACAACACAATGTTCAACAAAAACACACCAAAACACAAAAACACAACATCGTCAAACCCAATAACAACACTATTCCCAGCAGCAACACTACACCCAGCAACACTACACCCAATAACAACACTACACAAAACAGCAACAACACATTCAACAACAACACTACACACAACAAATACACTACACTCAATAAAAGGATAAAAAATATGTAAACTAAATTTAGTATTTTTTTAATTTTTTTTTTTTTTTTCTCCTCTCAGCAATGAATGCATTATCATTTTTAACTCAAAATATTTGTAATATCCTGCAGACAAGCCATTAAGGCTTCGCAAGGAAAATTGAATTGTATTTCTATGTTATATAATAATAAATAAATAAAATTTAAAAAAAAAAAAAAAAAAAAAAATTATTATTATTATTATTATTATTATTATTATTATTATTATTATTATTATTATTATTATTATTATTATTATTATTATTATTATTATTATTATTATTATTATTATTATTATTATTATTATTATTATTATTATTATTATTATTATTATTATTATTATTATTATTATTATTATTATTATTATTATTATTATTATTATTATTATTATTATTATTATTATTATTATTATTATTATTATTATTATTATTATTATTATTATTATTATTATTATTATTATTATTATTATTATTATTATTATTATTATTATTATTATTATTATTATTATTATTATTATTATTATTATTATTATTATTATTATTATTATTATTATTATTATTATTATTATTATTATTATTATTATTATTATTATTATTATTATTATTATTATTATTATTATTATTATTATTATTATTATTATTATTATTATTATTATTATTATTATTATTATTATTATTATTATTATTATTATTATTATTATTATTATTATTATTATTATTATTATTATTATTATTATTATTATTATTATTATTATTATTATTATTATTATTATTATTATTATTATTATTATTATTATTATTATTATTATTATTATTATTATTATTATTATTATTATTATTATTATTATTATTATTATTATTATTATTATTATTATTATTATTATTATTATTATTATTATTATTATTATTATTATTATTATTATTATTATTATTATTATTATTATTATTATTATTATTATTATTATTATTATTATTATTATTATTATTATTATTATTATTATTATTATTATTATTATTATTATTATTATTATTATTATTATTATTATTATTATTATTATTATTATTATTATTATTATTATTATTATTATTATTATTATTATTATTATTATTATTATTATTATTATTATTATTATTATTATTATTATTATTATTATTATTATTATTATTATTATTATTATTATTATTATTATTATTATTATTATTATTATTATTATTATTATTATTATTATTATTATTATTATTATTATTATTATTATTATTATTATTATTATTATTATTATTATTATTATTATTATTATTATTATTATTATTATTATTATTATTATTATTATTATTATTATTATTATTATTATTATTATTATTATTATTATTATTATTATTATTATTATTATTATTATTATTATTATTATTATTATTATTATTATTATTATTATTATTATTATTATTATTATTATTATTATTATTATTATTATTATTATTATTATTATTATTATTATTATTATTATTATTATTATTATTATTATTATTATTATTATTATTATTATTATTATTATTATTATTATTATTATTATTATTATTATTATTATTATTATTATTATTATTATTATTATTATTATTATTATTATTATTATTATTATTATTATTATTATTATTATTATTATTATTATTATTATTATTATTATTATTATTATTATTATTATTATTATTATTATTATTATTATTATTATTATTATTATTATTATTATTATTATTATTATTATTATTATTATTATTATTATTATTATTATTATTATTATTATTATTATTATTATTATTATTATTATTATTATTATTATTATTATTATTATTATTATTATTATTATTATTATTATTATTATTATTATTATTATTATTATTATTATTATTATTATTATTATTATTATTATTATTATTATTATTATTATTATTATTATTATTATTATTATTATTATTATTATTATTATTATTATTATTATTATTATTATTATTATTATTATTATTATTATTATTATTATTATTATTATTATTATTATTATTATTATTATTATTATTATTATTATTATTATTATTATTATTATTATTATTATTATTATTATTATTATTATTATTATTATTATTATTATTATTATTATTATTATTATTATTATTATTATTATTATTATTATTATTATTATTATTATTATTATTATTATTATTATTATTATTATTATTATTATTATTATTATTATTATTATTATTATTATTATTATTATTATTATTATTATTATTATTATTATTATTATTATTATTATTATTATTATTATTATTATTATTATTATTATTATTATTATTATTATTATTATTATTATTATTATTATTATTATTATTATTATTATTATTATTATTATTATTATTATTATTATTATTATTATTATTATTATTATTATTATTATTATTATTATTATTATTATTATTATTATTATTATTATTATTATTATTATTATTATTATTATTATTATTATTATTATTATTATTATTATTATTATTATTATTATTATTATTATTATTATTATTATTATTATTATTATTATTATTATTATTATTATTATTATTATTATTATTATTATTATTATTATTATTATTATTATTATTATTATTATTATTATTATTATTATTATTATTATTATTATTATTATTATTATTATTATTATTATTATTATTATTATTATTATTATTATTATTATTATTATTATTATTATTATTATTATTATTATTATTATTATTATTATTATTATTATTATTATTATTATTATTATTATTATTATTATTATTATTATTATTATTATTATTATTATTATTATTATTATTATTATTATTATTATTATTATTATTATTATTATTATTATTATTATTATTATTATTATTATTATTATTATTATTATTATTATTATTATTATTATTATTATTATTATTATTATTATTATTATTATTATTATTATTATTATTATTATTATTATTATTATTATTATTATTATTATTATTATTATTATTATTATTATTATTATTATTATTATTATTATTATTATTATTATTATTATTATTATTATTATTATTATTATTATTATTATTATTATTATTATTATTATTATTATTATTATTATTATTATTATTATTATTATTATTATTATTATTATTATTATTATTATTATTATTATTATTATTATTATTATTATTATTATTATTATTATTATTATTATTATTATTATTATTATTATTATTATTATTATTATTATTATTATTATTATTATTATTATTATTATTATTATTATTATTATTATTATTATTATTATTATTATTATTATTATTATTATTATTATTATTATTATTATTATTATTATTATTATTATTATTATTATTATTATTATTATTATTATTATTATTATTATTATTATTATTATTATTATTATTATTATTATTATTATTATTATTATTATTATTATTATTATTATTATTATTATTATTATTATTATTATTATTATTATTATTATTATTATTATTATTATTATTATTATTATTATTATTATTATTATTATTATTATTATTATTATTATTATTATTATTATTATTATTATTATTATTATTATTATTATTATTATTATTATTATTATTATTATTATTATTATTATTATTATTATTATTATTATTATTATTATTATTATTATTATTATTATTATTATTATTATTATTATTATTATTATTATTATTATTATTATTATTATTATTATTATTATTATTATTATTATTATTATTATTATTATTATTATTATTATTATTATTATTATTATTATTATTATTATTATTATTATTATTATTATTATTATTATTATTATTATTATTATTATTATTATTATTATTATTATTATTATTATTATTATTATTATTATTATTATTATTATTATTATTATTATTATTATTATTATTATTATTATTATTATTATTATTATTATTATTATTATTATTATTATTATTATTATTATTATTATTATTATTATTATTATTATTATTATTATTATTATTATTATTATTATTATTATTATTATTATTATTATTATTATTATTATTATTATTATTATTATTATTATTATTATTATTATTATTATTATTATTATTATTATTATTATTATTATTATTATTATTATTATTATTATTATTATTATTATTATTATTATTATTATTATTATTATTATTATTATTATTATTATTATTATTATTATTATTATTATTATTATTATTATTATTATTTATATTAATTTAGTTATTATAACAAATAAACAAAAAGAAATAATTTTTGAACATTTCTATAGAAAAAAGTGATTTTTTTCCTGAGGTTAACATATTGCGGGTATTACAGTATCGAAGGTATGAAATTTTAGTTAGCTATTTTATATACCATCGGAAAGTTCAATTTCTCTAGTTTCTCAGTATAAGTTTTGTTTGTAAGGTTTTAGAAACAGTTACACACAAATGGCAAAATTCCAAATCAGTGCATATGCTAAAAATTGAAAACCCGTTGCCCTGAGTTACAAAACATTTTTTTTTTTTTTTTTTGATAGGTATCCCACTCGCACCCAACTATGCGATCAAAAAGATCTTAAAGGAAAAAACCTAAGCTTTGTTTTGAGAAAAAAAGGGCCTTTTTGAAAAAAAGTCAAAAAAAATTTTTGGCTTTTGCAAAATTTTTAAATTTTTTTTCCCGAAAGATTAAAGAAAAATCTATCTTAACTATTTGGGACAAATCTTGCTAAGTACAAAAGGTAAAAAGTTACAAGGATGAGAACAATCACCTGTTTTTCCCAAATGTCAAATTTTGATCCCCTATAACTCAGAGAGTTCTGGACCGATCTTGTTGAAAAATTGTGTCTGACCTACTATCCAATAGGACTAACCTGGGTGCAAATTTCATCGGAAGACATCCATTTCAAAAGTTGGTGCACTTGACATGAAATTCCCCCATATATAGATTCAAATTACATATACCGCACAAAAAAAAAAAAAAACACACACACAGAACAAATCTCACAAAGAGGGACCGCACAAAAACAGGTTTGAGTGTATACAAACGTCAGCCATTAGCGATTTTTTTGAAATCCGAATGCTAAAGGCGTTCGCCATTGTTGGACATTTCCCAATTCATATATATCATTCATATATTAAAATTTAATTAGCCAATAGGAAGTAAAAATATATATTCTGAAGAAGTACCATTTCTAAATATTGTACGTTTTCTTAAGAGTACCAAAAAAAAAAAACTACTAAAAATTGTATTTTTCCATAAAATATACTTTTCATGAAATAGTATCTATTCTAAGAAAAGCAGAATTTCTAAAAAAATACATACATATTATTGAAAAAATTGCTTTTGTTTTAAATATACGTTTTCCTAAAAAATTAAATTTTCTTTAAAAAGTAGAACTTCCTAAAAAATGGCTTTTCTTAAAAATGGCTTGTCTTAAATAAGTAGCTTTTCTAAAAAAAGTTAGCTTTTTTTAAAAAATATCGTTTTAAAAATTACGTTTTCTTAAAAAATTTTATTAACTTACAAAAGTTACTTTTCTTAAAAAAAGTTATTTTTTCAAAAAAGTAGCTTATCTTAAAAAAGTAGCTATTCTTTAAAACGTACATTTCTTAAAATAGTAAATTTTCTTGGAAGAGTTTATTTTTTTTTTTTAAATACCGTTGCTGAAGACGCACAATTTTTTAAAATAAGGTAGCTTTTCTTAAAAAAAGTAATTTTTCTTGAAAAAAGTACCTTTTCATAAAAAAGTATATTTTCTTAAAAAAGTAAATTTTTTTGTTAAAAAAAGTAAATTTTTTTAAAGAAGCTTTTCTTAAAAAAATCGCCTTCTTAAAAAATTAGTTTTTCTTTAAAAAGTGGCTTTTATTAAAAAGCATGTTTACTTAAAAATGTACTTCTTCTTAGAAATTGTTGCCTTTTCTTAAAAAATTATTTTTTTTTTTGGAAAAGTGCCTTTTATTAAAAAAAAATGCCCTTGTTAAAAAAGTACTTTTTCGCATAAAGGTATATTTTTGTTAAAAGCATTTTTCTTATAAAAGTGCTTTTAATAAAAAATTTAGCTTCTCTTAAAATAGTAAACAAAATAACCTTTTTCTTAAAAGGTACCTTTCTTTAAAAAAGTGCATTTCCTTAAAATGTAATTTTTTTTTGTTTAAAAATCAGTTTTTCTTAAAAAGTCACATTTCTTAAAATATTTTCTTTAAAAAGTACATTTTTTTAAAAATGTAAATTTTTCTTAAAATATATTTTTTCTTATAAAAGATATTTTCCTTCAAAAATTAGCTTCTATTCAAAAAAGTAATTTTCTTACGAAAGTCACCCCTGTTCTTGAAACCACTATCACAAAAAAAACTCGTAAATGGAAAAATTCTTAAATCTATGAGTTTTTTGCTCTAATTTCAATAAGAATATTTTTTCTCGTTTTAATTCACATAGAAAAGGCTTTGTGAAATCAAAACAAATGTCCTTTTTTTCTACTAAGTAGGTCTTAAGAGATAAAAAAAACTTATTGATATTTAAACTCTAACATGTTTTTTATTGAACCTTGTCATTATTTTAAAAAATTAGACATTAATTTTATGAAAAAAAAAAACGATTTTAAAAAACGTCTACATTTTGCGCTGATTTAAAAAAAAAAAACTCGTAATAAGTGGTCGATGTTAATAAAACACACTTTTTGCGATGATGCTGTTCTATAACTAAAATAAAAACTTTTTATTTGCACAATCTATTTTCCATTATAATTTTTTCAATTATAACTTAGATTCTTTATGCACTAATTATTGCAAATAAAGGAATAAAAAAAATTTTTTTCATCAAATCACATATTTTTATTTTTTTTGCATATGTTCGAAACAGTAGTGATGCCAGTCAAATCCAATTTATTTGAATATCGAAATTTTTTTTGGTGATGCCTAACTTTTTAAAAATAGAAAAGTCATTTTTAATTGAATGAAATTGAAGAACAAAAACAATTAAATGAACAAATAAGTTGTTATTTTAAAAGAAAATATTTTTATTTATACTTTTTCTATAAACTTAAGAAAAAAACATGCACAAAATATTTAAAAGTTTTTTTGTGAAACTGAATAAAGATCCATATGGCACCTCGGTTTCTAGACAACATATGTTCTTAACTCAAATATGTGGTTCTTAACTCAAACATATGTTTCCATTAAATAAATAAAAAAAATGGTTTCAAGAAACCCAAAATTTCAATTTCATGTGATTTTAAATTCACTCTTATTCAAATAACAACGTTTCAAGAACAGGGCTGAGTATATTTCCGCAAAAATTAACATATTAGTAAAAAAGAACATTTTCTTAAAAAACTAAATTTTTTTTAAAGTATATTTCCTTATAAAAAAGTAGTTTCTCTTAAAAAATTTCAGTTTATGAATAAGCTACCTTTTCGCAAAAAAGTGTAATTTCTTAGAAAAGTACCCCTTTTTTAAAAACTACGCTTTTTAAAAATAGTACCTTATCTCAACAAAGTAAGTTTTTCTTATAAAATGTTTTTACAAAAGTGCTTTTAAATAAAAAAAAATAGCTTCTTTAAAAAAGCACCTTTTCGGTAAAAAAAATCCTTTTTCTTTAACAATACCCTTTTTCTTAAAGAAAGGTACACACAGAAAAAAGATTGGTTGGATTTCTCTAAAGCATTTGACTCCATATGCCATAATGTGTTAGTTAACAAATTGTTTTATAAATTTCGATTTTCTACTGCAGCTTGTCGTCTTGTTCAAAGTTTTCTGATAAATAGAAAGCAGTTTGTCTGTTATTATAATTCGACTTCAACAACATTAGATTTACATAGAGGGGTACCGCAGGGTTCTGTTTTGGGACCAATGCTATTCATGGTTTATATTAATGATTTGTTTTAGTGTATAACTGAGGGGACTACGCATGTATTTGCGGACGATGTTCAGATAATTGCTTCATGCTTACCTGAGAATGTTAGTACTTTTTCGATATCTTTAAATAATGTCCTTTCGCGAATAGGTGAATGGTGTTCATTGAATTACATTGTGTTAAATCCAAACAAATCCAAGGCCATATCTTTTTGTAGCCACTTCACTGATTTACCTTCATTGCTTATTTGAAATTCAAGAATTGAAAATGTTGATAATTATAAAGCCCTAGGTTTTTACATAGATAGTAATCTAAAATTTGATAATCATGTGGTATCTGTAACGTTTAGAGTGTATTTTTCACTGAGAAAATTATATAGCGTGAATACGTCTTTGCCATTTGCTATAAGGAAAAAACTAGCTTATTCACTGCTTATGTCAACAATTTTATATGGTTTAGAAGTATTTAGTGGTACTGCTGATGGAAACTTTCAAAAACTTAAAATGTGTGTACACCGAATTGTAAGATTCGTTTATGGTTTGAGTAGATTTCAGCATATAACTTCATATGTGCGTAAATTCTTAGGTTGCGATTTTGCTGATTTCGTTAGTTTGAGGTGTCTTCAGTTCTTTTATAAAGTGTACAAGCAAAGTCAACCTCTATATTTAGTAGACAAATTTAAGTTTGGGAACTCGACTCGAACGTATTCCTTGCAGCAAATACGATACAACACACTTATTATGCAACGGTCTTTTCAAGCACGAGTAATAAGACTTTGGAATGAAATTGTTCCCTATAAAGAAAGAAAGTTTTCACATTCAGAATCCAAGTTTCGGGAAATTGTTCTTGAAAAATTGTAATTAGCTTTGTTGCTACTGTCTGCTTAGTATTATTGTTTATTTTTAGAAGATTTATTTTATTTTTAATGTATTATATTATTTAATTTTTATTATATTATATACATATTTTAAAAAATTGATATGTACTTCCATGAAATATTTGCTGTAATCATTTGGCCCCCTAGGGCTCAGATTACAAATAAAGAACCAATAAATAAATAAATAAATAAATTCGGTTACCACTAGCAAAATTTGTTAAGGTAATAATAATATTTATTTTATTGATTCTTTAATGTATCAAAATATAGTAGATATTCTTCTATAACTATCGCACAAAAACAATTATTTAAGAATGAAGGTATCTTCAAAAATAGAATAAGCTATGTTTACCAATGAAAGTCTTTTTATAAATTACCAAACAAATTTAGTTGAGGTAACCTAATTAAAACAAGAATAACATGTCCCAGTCCTAAATATTGGTGACTTCAACTACTAATTTTATTATAACAACATATTTCAAACTGAAAATTAGTAAACAGATATTGTAACAAATATTTGGTTAGAGTATTATGTATAAAATTTGTATTAAGAATGGTTATTCGGTTGCAATTAATAAGACCCAAATTTTTACCCTCTTTTGGTATTTCTAACCGAAAGGAAATTCTATAAATAAATTTCTGCTGTAAATACAAAAAAAAAATAAAAATAAGAATATTATTAGCAGGACCGAATTTATTGATTTAATTGTCATTTGTCAAATAAAATAAAATATAATACAGAAAATTTTTAACGATGTATAATGTGATAATTTATTTTATGTGAGAAAGCAAAATACTTTAAAAATTGGATGAACAACAATTATCCGTTAATCTAGAAACCGAAGATATAATTGTTCCATATGACATAATTTTTTTTTTGGTGTGCTTCGTGAAAGCATAGGAAACAAATCTGTTATACAATAGGTCACTATCAATACGTCGAAGGTACATAGGTATGTGGAGATACTCAGAAGGTATTCGAGTAAATGTAAAATTGCTTAAATTTCGATTACAATATTGCAGCCAATCAGTACCATCATATACTGGAACAAATGTCTATGAGGACGTACACAACCTGGAAGTTGGTTCTCCCGTTGTCTTCAGCACCTCAAGATGTATGCAGATGTTTATTTATGTCTACGCACGAATAATATAAAATTCCTTGTCTTGGGCGAGGCATATAAACAACTCCAAGACGTATTCAATGACCAGAACAAATCTGTGATGTATGCAAGATGCTTACCACTGATTTTTGCGGCTATTACTCCATTCCATGTAATGGAAGGCAGTCGTTGTTGCATGCGTGAACGTTTAGTATTCTAGTAAAGAAGAAAGTATTCACTCTGGAAGATAACAAGCAGTTCTACGTGGATTTCAAATAAGAAACTATTTTCTGTATATCATGATAATAAGTCGAAATTGACAAGAGGATGATTTTGCGATTGGGTAAGTAATGTGCTGATGTTAATAATAAGAATTGTACTTGACCTGGATACACTTTTTAAATTCATTCTTTTAGAAATATTTTCTGACAATGTGTGCGGATATAATGAAAGTACAATATTGTATTATTAAATAGGATCAAATAATGGAGCCATGGGTACCTCGTTTGTTTATCATATAATATATTATTTTATTTAATTTAATGTAAAATTATTTAGTTATTAATAATAAAATAAATAATTAGTCATTTATTGTTCGGTTTAAGATCATGTATATATTTTTCTAATGAAAGAAAGATAATAATTTTTGTAATGTAAGAGAAATATTAGAAAAAAATTGAAGACAGCGCTAGATGGAGTAGCTACTTTCGAACAAAGTAAATAAAATAAATATTAATAATTGTTTCTGGTTTTTCTATTTCATATCTATTACTAAAAAAAAAAACCGAAATACGGTTATGACAATCAATAATTAAAATTAAGTATTCCATTATATCAACTAAATATCACAATTCATACAATCGAATTTTTATATAAATAAAGTAATCAGAACAGAATAATGTGATAGTACACGGGACTATCAAAATTCGGTTGGCAACAAATTCAGTTGCAACAATAAATCCGTTTTCTGTGTGTAACTTTTTACTTTAAAAAAATCTTTTTAAAAAAACTATCTCTTTCTTACAAAGCACCTTTTCTTAGTCAAACATTTGGAACCTTATTGCAATTTTAGCTGCTCTCATAGTGGTCATCGGAAAATAATACTGCACCGGTCGGTATAATAAAGGGTCTAGTTTAGATATTTTTGTTAATTAAAAACGTCGAAGCAAACACCTTTCACCCCGACAGCAGACTGGTATAGGATACAAATATTATTTTTACCTGGAGGGCATACAAAGCTAAAGTGGCAACTTTGAGTGGACGTCCATAAAAAAAATCAAAAATATTTTGATAAATTTAAAAAATCCAATAAAATTACTTTCAAAGCTTTGAAAGGTTTCGTCACTTGTTTATATCAATATAATGTATCTATAAAAAAATCCGCATGGGTCTAAATTCATGCTTAGATAGCTGCAAGTATCAAATAAAATATCAAACTCAGTACAATATATATTTAATAAGGGTTTCTTTTACTTTAAATGTCACTGTGGTATATTGTATCTAAATCTTAAATTCTTTTACAGTGAATTAGTAACAGTTGTGGGACACTATAATTTAGATCTCAATATAATAGTCAGCCATCAATTTGTCTTAGAAACACTCATACTTAAAGACAAAATTTGTGTACTTACCACTAAAAGAGGTAGGTACTGCGGCATGAGACTCTCTCTTATTTGTTTGTTTGTATGTATTAAATTTATATTTAGGTATGCATTTTAACATTTATTTCATTGTTAATAAACAAATTGTGCTGTTATTTAAAACGATTTTAAATGATTTTATGCCAAACAATTTTAACAACAATAACAATAATTATAATAATATGCAAGTATTTGATAATGTCACACCTCAATATTTGTCAAGACAAATAAAACATGACCCAAGGAAGTTAAATATAGAAATATGGTGGAAAGAAATATTAAACAATATGTGAATAAATGAAATTATAAAAATGTCAACAAAATTAAATAAGCTAAGTATTTAAATAATAATCTGATCAAAGTATTCCTCCTCCTTGAATTTATTATATATGGTATAGACTTTGATTTTTGTGTTGATTTACGATCATTAATTAGCATACAAATTAGTTTATAAAATTAGACGTTTACATTCTTATTCAGAAAGACAAGACAACACGCCCTCACCTAGCAGTTATGTATGTCTGTAACACGTTATGATAGATTACTACTACAGTTATTGTCCTCTGGCACAAAACAATTTACAACGGTACCGAACAAAAAGCTAAACTGTTAACTGTTTTTTAATCATGGTCATATGGTCATTGTCCGGCTAAGTTCAGACATAGGAAGGTATTCCAAGTGATTTATTTATTTTTTTTTTTTTGCAAATTTACCAAAAAGTTCAAAATATTTAATGCAGACTTGCAGAATTTAGTTCTGAAATTTTGCTAAATAAATTCGAATTGAAAGAAAAATTAAGAATTAATATTTAAATATTATTACGGAATCGAGTCTTAGGGCACATATTTGTTTGCTCAGAACTTTTATTGGGCAAGCAATACAAAGTTTAGCACATCATTCAAAACCTTGCGGTGACAGGATTAAGGCTAGCTTCTTTTTAAATTGGAATATGTGTACTACGTGGATACAGGAACAGGTCCCAACGGACAATTTTCGAAGTAATTTGTATATAAGTGATGTGAAAATATGTTTTATTATTTATTGCTTTGAATCGGGGAGAGAAAATATTTTGCTTAAATGAGTTAGCTGAAACTTTGTGAAATCTGCATCAGGATAGTGATATTCGTCTCGGATCCAGTGTATATTTATGCCCGCTATATAAAAACTATATACGCAATATGAGTTTTTTTTTTAAATATCTGGTTTTAAGATATTCAGACTCCTAGAATACCTACTGAGACCATTAGTGAATACAGAAAACAAACTTTAACCATAATTTAAGCAGATTATCATGTATTTTTCATAATTTACGTAAATTTTAGATCGGAAAGGAACCAATTTCTTTCAAGTTACTTAACTTTTTTATAATAATAACTGGTTTTTTTTTATTAGAATTCGTACATTTCATATAAACATACGGATAAACGTACAATGTCAGTGCTTTCTAATATGCCGTGCTAAGAAACGCTTGAAAATAATTTTCCATTGACTTCTGTATTACTCCATTTCAAGACCATAATGGATTAGGTTGTTTAAAACCTAACCTTTACGTAGAAGAAAGCTATGACTTGGCAGCTCTATATGGTCGCATGCTATAAACAATGTGGGAGTTTTGTGACAACCAATAGATGCTTAACTGTTTTTTAAGGGATAACTTCTTACCGTACAAACTTATTAAGTTAGATTAAAGTGGCTGCCAGTGTAGATTCAGATACACTTAGATACTGGTATCTCTTATGTTGTCATGTAACGAATAGAATTTCCTTCAGATTTACCAGCAGAAGCAGGTAGAGTTTCTTATGAAGCTATTATGATGAAGTATTCTAATATCTGACAGATCAGAGAAAGTATGCAGAATCCAACAGCGAGCAATACAAAAAAAGTCAATGGGAGTCCGATCACAAGAAAAACGTGTAAACATCTATAACTTTTTCAATTGCATTTCAGAAAGTATCAATTGTATTGCGGAAATTATCAAATGTATTTAAGAAAACATCAAACGAATTTCAGAAATTATCAAATGTATTTCAGGAAATTTCAATTGAATATAAGAAAATATCAATTGAATATCAGAACTAAAAAGTAGTAGTAGTAAACTATCAAGGGCGGACTTTTAATGGAATCTAGATGAAGACTTCATTTGTTAATCAGCTAGAATATACACACCAGGGTAGAATTTTGACCGATTTTGAAAAAACACTCAAAAAAACACGTTTTCAAGAAATATTACAAATCCAGTATAATTTAGTTGATAATTTCTGAAATACGTTTGATTCACAATAGATAAAATAAATTCAAGTCTGTGTTAAATGTCAAGTAAAGTAAAGATGGCAATAAATCTATGGAAGTAGACAAATATGGAAAGTTGACGAGAAGGGTTTATTTTTCTTTTTTCTTAAAAAAATTTAAGAGTTTTTAATAAAACTAGCGGATTCCAGCCTTCGAAATTCGAGTGCAAATTCTAGAAAATTTTATTTTTTCATTAAATAAAGGCCCTTTATCACAAATTAACACAAAAACAAACTCATTTTTATTACAAACAAATTTAATAAACACACACATAGCATTGTATAATTTTATGTATGTGTTAGTAGCAACTTTAAATGCAATTTACTCTAAATAAAGGAAAAAATCAGGAAATCTGCAAAACAGCTAGAAAGAAATGCCTTTCAAATAATATACGTTTGGTTAAAATCGGCGTAAAACGGTAAAACAAAACATTAGTCACAAGTAATCGCCTAGAATATTAATATTATAGATTATAAAGAAAATATGAAATTAAGGAGTTCTTACGTGTTTTAAGTGCAGATAATAGAGTGAAACACAAGTCAGAAATTAAAAGATATCATAATCTGAACCAATACACTCATACCTGACGCCGTTCTCCAATTTTCGTAATCCTGTTACCACCGCCCCTACCAATGAAGTTGGGCGATATCGACTGGAAGATTTGCATTGTAATCCTACACATTCCAATTCCAAAAAACCTTTAAGATGTACCATAGCTCCCAGTTTTGCCACCACATTTAGTTTGCAATTTCTTATTTAGTGATATGGACAAGCAACATTTGAACATAGTTCTCGCTAATTCTTGCTAATTGAGAAGCATAATTTTTCAAACATCAAATATTGCAAATGCATCACATTTTTTAGTAAACTCTGTAATATATATTCTTTATTGGCATAATTGCTTCATACGATTTATATCCAGAAAAGTGGCAACAACAAATTTATATTTGCATATTTGGAAACCCACCATAGATATAATTCTATACGTTAAAATATTAATTGAGAATATATACTCAAGTGGCAGACAAATGAAATTTAGTTCCCCGAATTGTTCTTTAGTTTATTTTTTTTTCAAACCCTTCCTTTCAAATTATATGGAAACTCATGTATTTAACATGGGACTACTTCCTTAGTACTCTTGGGGTTAACATGCATAAAAAATTGGACAATTGCTACATTTTTAATCAGTAAGTCAACTTACCAACACTATTATGTAAGACTAGAATGTTGTTTTTTTTATAAAAAAAAAAAAAAAAATAAAAATAGTTTTGAAAAAAAAACGTACCAGAATGACTATTTTTGATTTCTTAATTTAGCACAGTGAAACAAAATTCGCCCGTTAATGACTACGTCTCAACTTTACTACTCTCTCAAGTTTATAATCGTAACATCCATCCATAGGGAAGCAGTTTTAGGTATACAATCATAATATTTTATTTAATAAAATAATAAAATATAATAAAAAAAGAACTTTAGTACAATCAACGAACTCGAACTCTATACTAATATAACAAAGATGTAATGTGTGTTTGTTTGTTTGTAGGGGGTAATCTCCGTAACTAATAATCTGATTTTAAAAAATGTTGACTCCAATATTAAGAATTGCCCTTACGGATGGACATAGGCAATAATTTTATCGGATACTTTTAGTGGGAGTGGCAGCTCCCATATAAAGTGAACTTTTAATATCATATATATTGAGTAGTATGGCAGAGAGCGAGTTTGAGTGATGTCAACTATTATTAATGTTAGACGCCATGTCAAAAATGGTCGGGATCGGATAAGTGGGCGTGGCACCTCCCATAGAAAGTAATAATTCAATATTATATATCTCGAGTACCATGGTGGATACAGCTTTGCAAATATGTAAGAGGTAATCTATTATTAATGTAAGTAGTAGGAAAAAAGTATGCCCGATGGGCATGGCGCCTCCCATAAAAAGTAAATATCAAATGTCATATACCTGCAGTACTGTCTTGGGTCTAGCCGTGAGCCCATAAGTTATTCATGTGATTGGTCGAAGAGATATTAATATCAGTAATCCGATAAAAATTGGGCATGGCACTTCCTATACAAAAAAATATGAAGTACTACAAAAGCGGCAGTCTTTAAACTTTTGACAGGTATATTAATTATCAATGTGAGTATTCGTGGAAAATATGGGAGGAATCGCCAAACTAAATTGAAAATCGACAAAATGGAAAATCACGAGAAATAAAAATCGCCAAAAACAAAAATTGTTAAAATCAAAAATATGCCAAATCAAAAATCGCTAAAATGAAAAATTGCCAAATGATATTCTAAGTTCAAGGCCAATAGTTAATTGTTGCCAGATATGATTTGGAAAATCAATGTTCTTCTCTTGGGCAGCTCCATGTACCTAGCTCCAGAGTAGGAACGCCGAAAAATTTTGATAGTTGTTGCACCGAATGAAAAAACAAAAAATATTATATATCAGCAAGCACTGAAATAAAAAAATATAAAATAACTAAAATAAGATATTTTAATTGTACAATACAAACTTTGTAGGAAAAATTTATTATGAAATAAAACATATCAATAAGTTTCGGTAAGTCGTAGCGAAGCGCGGCAGGGCATACTAGTATGAAAATAAAAATTGATTACTTCTGTAATAAAACTTGATATATTTAGCTCTACCACGCTTTGTTTTCGAAAGACAGAGTGACAAAATAAGACCGAACGATTTAGTTTGTAAATAATCCATTTTTTTTTTAGCGAGAGATGATATTTTTATTACATTGTGAAGTAGACATGTTTCGATTATGTATAGAATAAAATATCTGGCATACAGCCCCCGCGGCTCTTTTCATACAATCTTAGACAACATTTTGACAGGTTGTGGCTCTATCTTGTCACCCACTCGTTCGATCTCGGCTTTGAGCTGTGGCTCTGTTTTTGTTTTATTCATTATACCCTGTTTCCAAAACACAATTCATCACAGACGAACGAAAATTTGTGTGTATTTCGTTTTGTTCTTCATACAAATTTTCGTTCACCTGTGAGAAATTGTGTTATGGAAACAAGGTATTAGACCTATAACTTCATGACCCGAAAAAGAGATCATATGGCATTAAATCACATGATCTTTGCGGCCAATTCATGTCGGTATTTCGGGAGATGACCCGTTCTGGGAATCGTTTCTCCAAAAATCGTTCCTGGTGTGCCATGTGACGCCATCATGCTGAAACCACATGTCGTTCAGACTGATTGCATCCAGTTGACACCAAAGGAACTCCGTTAGCATGTTCCGTTAATGAACACCATTTATAGTTGTGCACTGATATTAGGTAATCTTTGAAAACCCTTTTAAAATTTCCGCCCATAATGTTACTTTTTTCAATCTTGTAATCCTAAAAATAGTTAATCCACAATTCGCATAATAATTTCGAAGTCGAAACCAAATTTCAACCATTTCGCTTAGTCTGGCAACCCTAAAAGTAATAAGTACTCATTTCAGACTCATTAGACTCATTAGTGATAATAAATCAGAAGTTTGCATGCAGCATTACAGAATCAGCAGATCAGTAAGTCAGTTATCGCATAAACAGTATAATGATTGATTATTAACTATAAAAGCCGACATTTTTTAAACCCTAAAGCTATCCTTTTTTAAAGATCTTTCGCACATTGTAACAGCAATGCCAACTTAGCTCATTTCGTAATGCCAACTAAGCGATTTTTCTACCTTTAACTACCCAAAAAGCGATTTTTTTCCATTAATCGTCTCCTTAAAAAAAGAGCGCTTTTAGCGCCTTTCAAAAGCAACTGTTCATGTTAAACCAATTTTATATATTTCAACAACTTTCCTCAAATTTCAAACTTTTTAGTGCATCGTACTCATAATTAGTTCGCAATTTGTCTGCAAGCAAAAATTTTATAACAATATATAGTAGTAGTAGTAATTCTTTGTTTTCAGCAAAAAAAAATATAAAATTTACAATAATAATTCTTATAATATTATTTCCATTTTTATAATAACAATTTTAATAGTCGGAAGTTGGGAGAGTGAATTCTTGTGAAATGGTTTTTTCTGTTTTTTTTTTCTAAATTAAATTCTTGAATTAGGCTTTTTCTATACTTAAGAGCGTTGATGATATATTGAACCAAATTATTCCAATTCATATAATCACCGTTTAAAATTTCAATAATTTCTGGATTTGACAAAGATTTTCTTTAACAAAATAAAGTATAGAATGTCTGTTGACACTATAAAAATGGTCAAAAATTTCTACAAAAATTAATTCTCTTTAAAAATGTAAAAATATTCATATAATACTATGCTCTGAAGAACAGGTATAAGAAAATTTTTAAACGGAATTTTTTATCTTTTTCTTTTTATACTCTTTATATGTTTCATTAAGCACTAAGTTATTGCTGACGTAATTTTTTTTAAATTAGTTTCATTAGTTTATTCTAATATATAGTGCCTTTTAGGGATGTCTGGTCTACTGTTTTGCGCTTTTTTCTTGGAAAAAGTTGGTGTTGCTGCCCTGGAAAATAGTAATTGAATTCAAAGTCAAGTTTTTGCGTTTTTTTTTTTTTAACTAAACTCAGAAATTTTTCATAAATTTTATTTATACGTCCAATAAATCATCCGTAGAGATTCCTTAAAATAAAACATAATTCCTGAGGTGTAGAATCTGATTCATACCTCAGAATTGAAAAATCTTAGCACCTAAAAATGCAACCAAAATAATGTTTTCGTACATTTGCAGGACTGGTATGGTTTGTTGAGCTCAGAATGCGTTTTTTTTTTTTTCAGTTGAATCAATTAGGACATGGTTATGGCATAACGTCATAAATATATTGTATGTATATATTGTTATCTTATATATTAAAAGAATTTATGAATAAACTTTGCATTCAAGATTTTTTTCAATATTTTTCTTCTCTCAAACCTCTATAACTAGAGTTCTAATTAACGTAGGCTGTTGACATAGGTCTAAGAACACTCAGTGGATCAAGTTCCTTCTTTTGAGCTATTAACTGCTTAAATTCGTTGGGTTTGAGGAACGTTATGCATGGAGAATCAACTCTGCTTTTACTGTACGTTGACTTCTCTTGACAAATTTTGGTATTACTGTACGTTAACTTGTCTTGGCATATTTTGGTATTACTGTACGCTAACTTCTCTTGCCAAATTTTTGTATTACTGTACGTTAACTTCTCTTGGCGTATTTTGGTATTACTGTACGTTGACTTCTCTTGGCAAATTTTGGTATTATATTATAAAAATTAATTATAAAAGTTGAGGAAAGTTATGCGTGGAAAATCAACGTTACTTTTACTGTACGTTAACTTCTCTTGGCATATATTGTCATTACTGTACGTTAACTTCTCTTGGCAAATTTTGGTATTATATTATAAAAATTAATATAATATAATATAATGCTGCGGAGCAGCAGGGGTCCTCTAGTATATTTTATATATATATTTTTTTTTTGGCTAAAGCAGCCAGTACATGGGAGCAACTCTAAAATCAGGTATGGAATCAGTGTCCCATATACGTTTAGAAAGTATACTCTGATCCCAGAGTCTGTAATTTTAACAACTATTGTTACTCCGCCATATTCATAAATATTCTAAATGCATTTCTAACTTCTATCGGTCTATGCAATTAAGGAAATGTAGAAGTCTACTAAGGAACTGAAAAACTTACCAACTAGAAGCAGTCAAAACATTCAGAATGAGATTGGTTAATAAAAAAATCATAAAAGCGTTGCACTGTGTTAAAGATAAAATTGTCTGAACTAATATTGAGTAAAATTTTGCACCTCTAGCTTAAACTATATGCATATTTAATTCATTTGAAATCAAAGATAATTAAAAATAATTATAATATAGATGGTATTATGTAAGAACTTTACCATAACCGTTTGCCATTACATAATAAAAAAAACAGTAAGTGTTAATGAATCATTGCAATTAAAATAAGTGAGAAATTAATAGTTGGAAAAAACCGACCATAAGATACATTTCACCATATTATTGGCTACAACTAGCAGTGATTAGATTAGAACGAGTTTAATTTGGAAACTAAAATATTTAATAAGTCTTCTTAAGTATTCTCAAACAAATTTTGGATACATTTTGCACCAATAACCTAAATTTGAGAAAATTGTATGAAAAATCGTTTTCACAAAAAATGACAAAAATGCTTTCTTAAAGTTGGATGATAAAATGTAACTTTTATTTTTTAATAAAATTTAAATTTATATAAAACTAGCTGACCCGGCAAACTTCGCTTTGTCCAAAAGAGATTTTTTGATTGAAAAAATTTCGAAATTCTTTTTTTATCGAAAATTATCGACCGTTAACAGCTGACCCAATAATATAATTTGAACACAACACTTTTCGAATTCGGTTAAATTCAATATCTTATAATTATACGGATAGCTGACCCGACGGTCTTCGTCCCGTCCAACATTTGGCGAAAATAGAATAAAATCAAATATTAATTAAAAAAAGAATAGAACAATGATTGTAATCAATTTAGTGCTGCACGATATACAACATTTTTTGTTTTCTGCTCCGGAGCGTAAATGAATAGCGAGGATGGTTTCCAACTCGCGAACACGCATCATATAGCTGGCCGTGTGATAAGCATGACATTTTCAGATTTATGTCGCACACTTCCAGGGACTGTCCTTGTGACTTGTTTATTGTCATCGCAAATGCAAGTTTCACTGGTAACTGAACACTTTTGAACTGGAACGTCAAATCGGTTGAAGTCTAGGGAATTCGCGGAATTAAGCATCTCCCTTGATTCGCCCTTTCAAAATCCTTGCCACTATCACATTACTTATTAATTTCGTAACAATCAGTCGGGTTCCATTGCATAGTTTCGGGGCATAAGGATGACAGATCCAACTTTAATTCGAATTAGGAGATTCACCGTAAAGTGAATGGTTTTGGAGTTGGAAGCAATTTGGCAATTTCACATTTCCACCCACGCAACATAATCCAGGCGGTTGTTTCTCAAATTTAACTGCATTGCAATGCTCACAAACGACAGACGTCTGGCCGAATTGAACCGATGTATGCGAACTGTATTGAATGTTGGGCTCATATCGAAAGGGTGCATGCTCAATGTTCACCTGAATAATTTGTTGTAGCCTACGTTGTCATTCAAAAGTCCCACGTTGTGATCTGACTTCATCACTTTGCCAAGCACGAACTTCTCTTATTCTCAATCATTACTGCTCATTGTGCGCTTCGTTGATCTCTTCTGACTATCGCGCACGATTTCCAGCCATTCTGGTCGAACTAGTTCCTCTTCCGTCCGACGTGTTGCGAGATTTCGATACTGCGTTGCATCCTGACAACGCCGGCCAATGTTACCATGAACTCTTCTTGGCATCATTATAAAAATGATAAAATTATCCGAAAGTAAAAAGAATATTTATTTTTAAAGAAAGAGTTATTCAATAATAGACCAATTTTTTTAAATTGAAGCGCTTATGTAAGTTTAAATCTAAGTACATTATTTTAAGTTCTAACTTTGCTATTAAATTATGTGATGGAAGACCTGGCATATAAATTAAATTAAAAAGTCATTTGAAAAATTCATTCACTCCATCATCTTATACTAGCGCAGTAGCAATTAACTTGAATGAAAATTGCGAAAATTTAAATTTTTGTTATGCTGCTGAAATTGCCATTTCTCCTAAACATTTTCCTTCAAAACGATCCAATATATTAAAGTTCAATAATTACTTTTATGGAACTAACCCCACGCATTTATCCGATTCCGCACATTTTCACACTCACACTAATAACTCACACTAATAACCTATGAACTCACACAAATTAACTTCACTTTCCCTTTTATATTATTCAGGATAGTTTTAGTATTTTTAAAATTTATTTTATGTGGTAGGCGACGCGCCCACTTGTCCAATCCCGCCCATTTTCGCCAGGGCTAATTACAGAAATAATAGATGAAATCACACAAACCTGCAAAGCTCTCCCTATCATTATGCTCGGTATATGTACATAATATTTAATCAATACTTTGTAGAGGATGCACACCGCCCACTTATCCGATCCAGCCTATTTTCGTCAGGTGTACTTACACTAATAACAAATAACGTCACATAAAGTATAAAAGCTCTTCCTGTCATGATATTAAGACTGATATTCAGTGACTAATTTTTTTTAGGTGCCACGCCCACTGTTCCGATAACGCTAATTTTTACAACGGCTACTCACAGCAACTCACAGCAATAATAGATGACCTCATACAAAGTTGCAAAGCTCTTAAAACAGTACTCAAGATATATGATGTGAAAAATTAATTTTGTATAGGAGGCACCACCCCCACTTAACCGATACCGACCATTTTCGGCATGACTGTCTACATTAATAATAAATAGATGGCCTCACACAATTTTCCAAAGCTCCTCCTCTCATAGTACTCAATATTTATAATGTTAAAATACTGAAACCCTCGCGTTACAAACAAACTCGCAGAAGAAAGTATCCCTTTGGGTCCTGTAGTTTTCAAGTTTTAAGCGGACGAACAAACCACGATTCATTATACCCTACACCACTATGAGGTTTGGGTATAATGACTTTGTGCTGCTGTCTGTAACTACCAAAAATATTTGACCTAGACCCATCTTTTATTATACCGATCGAATCAGAATCACTATCTGATTTGATTTAACGATGTCCGTCCGTCCGTCTGTGTGTCCATGTAAAGCTTGTAATCAAACTGCAGGTTGCAAATATGAATATATTTTGATGAAATTTGGTATATAAGCTTTTATTGGTGCGAATCGGTCCATGTTCAGACCTATCCCCCATAAAAATGACCCCTATGAAATCAACATAAATTGCCATAAGATCCAAATTATCATATAAATCTTAGTCAAATTGGGTTTGTATGTGTTTATTACATCCATTAATCAGTAGCCCAAAAATGATCCCTATGGAACAAATCTTAGTCATAGGCCCCATATAGAGCTGCTTCCCGATCTTCACCTACATAAATCTATCTAAAAACAAAAATATTGCACTGATTCTTCTCAAATTTTGTTTGTATATATTTCTGCAAAATACAAGAGACTTTACCAAACATGGTCAGGATCGGTCCATTTTTGGGCCTAGTCTCCATATAGATATGGCATCCGATATGAACTTTTTCATATCTGCAGCCGAAAAAATTAATAAAAATCCCACTCAAATTTGATTTATGCTTATTTTCTATATCCAGTTAGTTGGGTCTGAGAGATAGGGTCTCTAAGCGCATGGTATAGGGTATAGTAGAGTCGGTCTATACCGACTATAATTTTCTTACTTGTTTTTATATATATATAGATGTTCGTTTTTTATTTCCAATACGTGATTTAAAAAATCAATTCATTATGAAAACATGTAATAATTATTTATAAAAAACAAAAATTTATTCCTTAATTTATAAAGGAACTTTTAGTTTACGAAATAAAAATTTAATGATACTTAAATGTAGTATTTAAATTAGTGGCCATTCAAATTTCGTACTTTATAAACACATCATAATAATACTGGCTTACGTCACCTTTTTCACTAATTAGAGCAGTAGCAGTACAGTTTTTGCATTTATCTAAAGTAATTGTAAGTAATTGAATCCCATGTTTACTGCATTTTTAGTTTTAGACCTGTATTTGTTATTTGGGGATCTTTCTGTGTTTTATCTTCATAATTGCCCGTACCGACACTCTAGGATTTAGATCTGGTCTTGACAATGGTCTGTCCAGTACATTTTATTTGTTCTTCCATTCTATGTATCGTGGTGGGAGTGACCGTGTTTTCCATAAAAAAAATAAGTAAGAAAATTATAGTCGGTCTAGACCGACTATACGATACCTTATACCATGCGTTTCGTGACCCAATCTCTTAGTCCAACTAATTGGATATAGAAATTAAGCATAAACCAAATTTGAGTGACATTTTTTTTAATTTATTTGACTGCAGATATTAAAAAGGGGTGCTATATTTATATGGGACCAGCTCGAAAAATAACCCGATCCTGCCCATATTTGCAAAGTCACATATATTTGGAAAAAATATATATATAAACAAAATTTGAGAAAAATCTGTGCAATATTTTTGTTATTTTGATAGATTTAAGTGAAGCTCGAGAAGCAGATCTATATGGGGCCTATGACTAAGAATTGTGCTTCAGGGACTCTTTCTGGACGACTGATTAATGGATATAATAAACACATACAAACCCAATTTGACTGAGATATATATGACAATTTGGATCTTATTGCAATTTATGTCGATTTCATAGGGGTCATTTGTGCGGGGGCTATGTCTGAAGCTTATGTGCCAACTGCAGTTTTATTACAAAATTTACATGAACACACAGACGGACAGACGGACAGGCGGACAATTGGTATAATAATAGATGGGTCTAGTCCAATATTTTTGGTATTTACAAGCAGCAGCACAAAATCATTGTACCCTGACCACATAGTGGTCATAGCGCTCAGTAAGGAAGGCTTTTGCTGGTTTGAGGTATTATTTATATTAGGAACACATTCTTAAATTCAGCTCGTACTTAGTTTATAAAACCAACAATTCAACTTTTTGAGTAGTTTCCAGGTGGTTTCACCTCCAATCGTATAAACCATATATAACTAACTTAAAAATTTAACAGTAATTATTTTTAAGTAAAGATAACGGAACTTTTTATCTATACTAATATAATAAAGAGGTAATGTGTGTTTGTTTGTTTGTTTGTTTGTTTGTTTGTTTGTTTGTTTGTAGCAGGTAATCTTCGTAACTACCCATCTGATCTTCCTGAAATTTTCACAGAGTCTTTCTAATATTTTTAATGGGCGTGGCACCTCCTACACAAAGTAAAATTTTAATTTCATATACATATATTGAGTACTATGATAGGGAGAGCTTTGCAAATTTGTGTGAGGTCACCCATTGATAATATAAGTAGCTATGCCGGAAATGGGCGGGATCTAATAAGAGGGCGTGGTACCTCCCATACAAGTAATAGTTCAATATTATGTATCTCGAGTACTGTGATAGAGAGAGCTTTTCAAAATTTTCTGACGTCACCTATTATTAATGTGAGTAGTCAGATGCAAGATGGGCAGTATCGGACCAATAGGCGTAGCACCTGCCATACAAAGTAAATATAAAATGCCATATATCTGGAGTACTGTAATAGTGAGAGTCTTGGAACTTTGTGTAAGCCCATAAGTTATTCATTCGATTAGTTAGACAAAAAATGGGCGTGATAGGAGCAGTGGGCGTGGCACCGCCCATACAAAGTAAATATATGATATCATATAAATGGTGAGCTAAAAAAGGAAGCTTTGACACTTTGCACGAGCCTATCAGATCTTAGTATGAGTAGTCGAACAAAAAATTGGCGGGTTCACAACAATGGTCGTGGCACTCCCCATGCAAAGTAACTATTTAATGTCATGTATCTGGAGTACTGTAAAAGAGAGAGCTCTGTGGCTTTGCGTGAGCCCATAGGTTCTTTGTGTGATTAGTCGAACAAAAAAATGGGCGTGATCGGAGCAGTGGGCGTAGCACAGCCCATGCAAAGTAGATATCTAATATCATATAACTGGTGTACAATAAATATTGGGCGGGATGGGATTAGTGGGCGTGGCACCTCCTTTGTAAAAAATATGAAGCACTACGAAAGCGGCAGTGTTTTGACAAGTTCATTAGTTATCAATGTGATTTGTCGTGGAAAATATATCGCCAAAATCAAAAATCGCCAAACGCAAAAATCGCGAAAAATAAAAATCGCCCAAGCGAAGCACACCGGGTTACATCTAGTATAGTATAAAACATTCGTTTCCAATTTAAAAAATGCTATTTCAGAAGGGTTTTTAAAAAACCAGGTTGCATTTATTGAAATTGTTGTTCGCAGTTAAAAATCCTCTAGTTGCATATTAAAGTATAGTACGAGGGTAGTCCCAGAATAACCTATGTCAAGTATAGATGGCTAGAATAGTTTGAAAAAAATTAGTTTGTTGAAAAGTGGCAACAAAGAGACGATTTCAGCGAATTTCTAAACATAAAATAAATTGTTCACCAAGCTAGATTCCACTTTGAGGAAGTCTGCTTCTTCGTTTACGAATATTGATTATTTTCTTTTCAAATGAAATTTATTGAAGAAACTGAGAAGCATTTTATAGATCAATCAGAAAGCAAAAAAAGACTTAGTTTTGTGGAAAATATTTTGAAAATGCATGAAAAAAAATAATTTTTCCAACATTTTGCTTTGAATTTGTTCCACAGTGATCCTAATGGTTCTTGATATTGAAAAATATAAAAGCCTTTAAGTCAAGTTTAACTACTATGACATTCTAATTTCACCCTAATTTGGTAGTGCCCATCCCCTACCCCCACAGAATGGCTGTACAGTGTTATTAATTTTAGGGTCGATACGTTATGGGCGCAATATTCATTATACATTTTTTTTCCACCTATTAGGCTAATTTATGTCTAACTTGAAGAGTACATCTTTCAACAATCGTCACTTCCGCAGTCAAATATAATGTTTAAAATTTCATTGTAAGTTCGTTACATTGTACCAGCTATAGTTTGTGTAACAATTTAATATGAACACAAATGTAGACTATCGTAGCTAAATCAATTGACTCAATAACTGATCCCAGGGTAAAATTTAGTTATTTTAGTTAGTAAGTTACAAGCATCATCACCAACTCATTATATCCATACAACGGAGTAATGTAGAATTGGAATATAATAAATTTATATTAAGGAAATTATTAATTACAAGAAACCACCAACTATAATTTTTTCTTATTTGCAATAAATTGCAATTGTAGAAAAACCTGTTTTGAAATTAAACTGTTGTGTTTTTATATTTTAGAAGTATTAAAAGTCAAAACAATCCACTCTAAAAGAATCTTCCTCTGGCATCTTGCTCAATAGCAAATCCCTCATACAAGTTTAACATTTTGAAATAGTATTGAATTTGGTAAGACCAACTATCAAACTATTACCGTTATAACTCAATTTTTAATTTAATTAGTAAGTCACTCTAGATGTGTATTAAAAAAAAAAACACACACACACACACAACCAAAATTTAGTTGAATTTATGAATCGCAGCGAATTAAAATCAAATTTATTATTACTTTGATGAGATTTTGTTCAATATCTAGTGTGTTATAGTGTGCATCTATCTCTATGCCATCGGTTCACATGCGTAACACCGGTTAGACTTGTATACATGTCATTAACAGTTTTAAGCAGCTAGCGTTTTTTTTTTATAATCTTGTTTATTTGTGAATATCATCGTCGTCGTCGTCATCACGATCATCGCATTGTGTCAGTAAATAACATGATCTTAATGTTTCTAATTTAATTTAGTTTGATTTTGAAGTTTAGATGCACACGGCAGGGTTACCAGATGGTATATTACTCCCTACAGTACTCTGGGTTCAAGCTAAAGTGAGTTTGTGCTGATGTTTGGAACTACCAAAAATATTTGATCCAGAAAGGTTATGATTATATTGATTATATTGTAATCAAACTCTAGGTCATAAATATCAATATGTTTTGTTAAAATTCAGTATATAAACTTTTGTTTATCATAGGATGAGCGCTAAATTTTCAGACCTTTGATCAAATGACTTTTATGAGAACGACTTAGTTTGCCTTAAGATTCAGATTATCATATTGATCATTGTCAAATATTGTTTAATTTTTAGAAAACAAATTTTTTGTTTTAATTTTTATGTTTTTAATAGATGGGGGGTAAATAGTAACAATCTGGTAACATTAAATACTTATTTTACGTTGAATTGCATGTAATCTCGTTATCTATGTTGACATTGAGGTTTAGATTCATCGCACATATATAAGTATATTTATATATCTGATGCTTGAGTTCAGTAATATAATACAATATTAATTAAATGTGCAATAATACTACTAGTTGCGAAATATTGCAGTGTAACATATGTATTCAATGACTGCACTCAATATCCAATATCTTAATTGCTAAATATAAATTTCAGCACATTTTAATGTTCAGTTGCGTAGCACAAAATATAATCAAAATTATTTATTTATTAATATTCAATTTAGGTTTTGATCATAAACATAAACGATCAAAAACTAAACGATTGTAGTTGTTGAGAATTATTGACTAAAAGGAAATACATTAATTTAGTTTGTTCTGTTACTCAATAGTTTATTAATACAAAAAAATTGACAACTTCAATTATTAAGGCTAATAAAAAAAAAATCAAGTAACAAAATAATAGTCGATCTAGACCGCATATACGATACCCTATGCCACGCATTGAGAGAAAAGCTCTTTGTCTCATTCAGCTGGATATAGATAATTGGCATTTACTAAAAAAGTTTTTATAAGATGCTATTTTTATATCGGAACTAAGCCGAAAATGAACCGATCAAGACCATATTTTGTAAACTCAGTTATTTTTTGCAAAAACATGTGCGAACCAAATTGGAAAAAAAAAATTTTTCCACATATTTTTTTTTTTTATAGATTAAAGTGAAGACTGGAAGTAGCTTTATACAGGGTGTAACTCCCTCCAGCGATCGTACCGATTGACTCAGAATCACATTGTGAGACACTGTGTGGCCACGTAAACCTTGTAATCAACTATAGGTCGCAAACATGAATATATTTTGACGAAATTAGGAATTATGGCTTTTATCAGTCCTTGCATTGGATCTTCTTTCCATATAGTTGAGTCCTATGATATCGACTTAAATTACCATAAGACCTAAATTATCATATAGATCTCGGTTAAATTTGGCCCTATGTGTTGTAAGCAAATGATGTCTTTATTGAATCAAATCGAACTTCATATATATTATGAAGACGCTTACATAGCAGTTATCGGAGAGTATAGCAATGGACAGAATATCTTTAGCTAGATTGCCCAACACCAAAAGGGTTGAATGTAATCAGTCAATACATTTATATTTCGATTGCCAAATATATTCTTTTAAGCAATGACAAACATGATTCATTCATTCTACAGTGTGTTTATTGCACCCATTAATCGGTTATCCAAAAATAAACCTTGTCAGACAATTTCTTGTCACAGCACCCATATAAAGTTACTTTCCGATCTCCGCTTAAACCTATAAATCAAATATATTACACAGATTTCTCTGAGCATCTTTAACAAATATGGTTAGGGTGGGTCCATTTTTGTCCTAATCTCCATCCAATATGAACTTGTCTTCAGGAAAAAAAATTGATGACAATGCCACTCACATTTGGTTTATGTTTATTTTCTATACCCAATCAGTTGGACCTGAGACCCCCTTTCTAAACGCAAGGTAGAGGGTGTCGTGTAGTCTAGGCCGACTATAATTATACCCTTTACCAAAAATATTTGACCTAGACCCATCTTTTATTATACCGATCGACTCAGAATCACTTACTGAGTCGATTTAGCGATGTCCTCCGTGTCTGTCCGTCTGTCCGTCTGTGTGTCCATGTAAACTTTTTAATCAAACTGCAGGTCCCAAATATGAATAAATATTAATGAAAATTGGTATATAAGTTTTATCGGTCATAAATTACCGAAATTCAGTTCATATTCAGACCTAGTCCCCATACAAATGACCCCTATGAAATAGACATAAATTGCCATAAGATCCAAACTATCATATAGATCTCCGTCAAATTGGGTTTGTATGTGTTTATTATATTCATTAATCAGTAGTAAAAAAATAATCCCTATATTACGATTCTTAGTCATAGGCCCCATATAGAGCTGTTTCCCGATCGTCACTTAAATCTATCAAAAAAGCAAAATACAGTAACACCTCGGTTACTGCAACCCTCGATGAGCGCAACTCCTCGATTAGTGCAACAACTAAAATATTTATATTGTAGACTCAGTGTAAGTAACTTTACAAAAATTTGCGAGTCAGTAAACGCAACTTTTAAATTTTGCCGTCAGGTTGCTTGTTTTTTTGTTAGCTATTTTTTACCGCTATTTCTCAGAATATACAAATATGTGTGGTATATATGTATGTTGTTTGCAAGTGCATTTCTAAATATGTTTTTAGTCTCGAAGTGATTTTCTTTGCGAAGTGTTCTTCTTTTGAAACATAAAGAAGCCAATGATTAATAAAAGAGTTAAGCTTACAATTAAAGAAAAAAGTGAAATTCTCGAAAAAATGGACAAAAATGCGCCTACATCAATGATTTGCAGAGAATACAATATCTATAAGTCTACTATTAGCCGAATAAAAATAAATAAAAATGCATTGAGAAAATTTGTGGCAAATGCCGAATCAGAACCTGGTAAGCGTAGAATTATGAGAGTTTCTACATATCCCAAAATGGAAAAGGCTCTATAGCAGTGGTTTCTTAAACAAAGAGAGAAGCACTTGCCCATTTCTGTTGAAATTTTGAAAGAAAAAGCTCGTGAACTGCATAAAGAAAATGAGGATGAACCTGAAAGTTTTAATGCAAGCAACGGCTGGTTCGCTAATTTTAAAAAGCGTCATGGCATTCGCATGTTAAAGATTTGTGGCGAGAAACTTTCGAATAAAGTAATTCTTGTGGAACGATTTATAGAAAAATTTCAAGAAAAAGTTGAATTGAAATTAGGATTAACACCAGACCAAATCTACAATGCGGATGAGTCTGGTTTATTTTTCAAAGTCATGCCGAATAAAACGCTTGTGAGCTTTAAAGAGACGTCTGCTCCAGGTCGAAAAGTCAGCATGGAGCGAATCACGTTTCTCGCATGCACAAATGCATCCGATATGCATAAAGTTAGACCATTTGTTGTCGGAAAGGCTTTAAAGCCAAGGGCATTTAAAGGTTTCCAAAGCAACCTTGTTGTTTATAAAGCCAGCAAAAATTCATCGATGACTTTATCATTATTTGAAGAATGGTTTCACCATACATTTGTTCCAGAGGTATGTATAACACAAAACTTAAACTGCATGTTAAGCACGGATTGTAAGGTAATCTTTCTTTAGGTAAGATCACTTCATTCTTCCAAAGATCTTCCAAAAAAGCGCTTTTACTGCTGGATAATGCACCCTGTCATCCTAAGGATGGTGAACTGAAAAGTGAGGATGGCATGATCACCATCATGTGTTTTCCGCCAAACTGCACAGCCATTCTTCAGCCAATGGAACAAAACGTTATTAACTTAACGAAATTGATTTACAAAAGAAGTCTCTTGGTGCATATAATCGGCAGCGAAGGCTCAGATATTGGCAAAAAATCAAAACATTTAACATGAGGAATGCAGTTTGCCTTTTAGCTAATGCTTGGGATAAATTGCCTGCTAACGTCATAAAAAAATGATGGAACGTGTTGATGAGTCCTAAAAATCCATGGACTGATGAAGAAATGCTGCCATTAAGTATAATTAGAGCTAAAATTCTCGGTGAACAAGCAATGATTACTTCAGTGTCCGACTATCTTCAAGAAATTACCCCCGACATTACAAATGTAGAAATTAATGCTTGGATATTTATAGAAAATAACTCAAATTATGCAGCTGAAGCGGAAATGGAGATTACTAGCACTGTCCATGATTTGCCTAAAATAAAGTCCAAGGATGCCAATAATTCATTAAACATTTGTATTCAATGGGCTGAAGAAAACAAAATCGGCTCAAAAGAAGTTTTGCTTCTTCAAGATCTTCGCGAAATTGTAGTGCAGAAACATATTTCTAGTACCAAAAACCAGTCTAAGATTTTGGACTTCTTTTAATTTTGTACATAAGCATGTATATTTTTTCTGAATTTTTTTTTTGTTTAATTAAATTTATTTATTGGGATTGTTTTGTGTTTTATATTATTATTAATAAAATGAATTAATTTTTTTTTTTTTTTTTGAAAAATTAATATACTAAAGTTGTTTTTATTAAAAAAACATATATTAATTATGCTCAAAGATATCGTTAGGACAATATAAACTAGATATTTTTTGTAAACTCGTATAAATAATTTCAATTTTTTATTTATAATTTTCTTACATGTTTTTTTCCTTATTTATTGATGTGTTATGATCCTCTAGCAGCAACCACAGCCGAAGTTTAAAATTCTATGGATATTTTTTTATTTTTAATTTTCAAACATTTTTAACTTAAATTACCTACAAGTTGTGCTGATATCTTTTCATGCACAATTAAAATATTTTTAATTTTTAAAAATTCATTAAAAAACAAGTAAGAAAATTATAGTCGGTCTAGCCCGACTATACGATACCCTATAGCATGGTTTAGAGACCCTATCTCTTCGGTCCAACTAATTGATATACCAAATAAGCATAAAACAAATTTGAGTGGCATTTTTATTAATTTTTTCGCTGCAGCTATGAAAAAGTTCATATCGGATAATATATTTATATGCGGACTAGGTCGAAAAGTGGACCGATGCCGACCATATTTGGTAAAGTCACTTATACTTTAAAAAAATATATACAAACCAAATTTGAGAAAAATCTGTGCAATATTTTTGCTTTTTGATAGATTTAAGTGAAGATCGGGAAGCAGCTCTATATGGGGCCTATGACTAAGAATTTTCCTATAGGTATTATTTATGAACTACTGATTAACGAATGTAATAAACACATACAAACCCAATTTGACTGAGATCTATATGATAATTGGGAACTTATGGCAATTTATGTTGATTTCATAGGGGTCATTTGTATGGGGACTAGGTCTGACCATGGACTGATTCTCACCAATTTCAACAGCGTACATCCCATGGCCGATGAAAGCACACATACCAAATTTCATCAAAATATGTTCATATTTGAGACCTGTAGTTTGATTACAAGGTTTATATGGACACACAGACGGACGGACGGACGGACGGACGGACATTGTGAAAAAAGTGATTCTGAGTCGATTGGTATAATTAAAGATGGGCCTAAGACGCATATTTCTGGTTGTTACAAACAGCATCACAAAGTTATTATACACAAACCACACAGCAAATAAAATGAGCCATGTGCCATGAGAATTTATTGGTAAATGTTGACTTTATCTATACTAATATAATAACGAGGTGATGTGTGTTTTTGTGTGTTTGTTTGTTTGTTTGTAGGAGGTAATCTCCGTAACTACACATCCAATTTTAAAAATGTTGGTTCCAATATTTAGAAACGTCCTTAGGGATGGATAGAGGCTATCATTATTTTGATATCTTAGCGGGTGTGGCACCTTCTATCACAGACAAGCTTTGCAAATTTGTGTGATGTCAGCTAATATTTATTTTAGCAGCCGTTCGGTAAATGGGCAGGATTGGGCACCTCCCATACAAAGTATGTAAAATATTATATGTATATCTGGAGGACCGTAATAGTGAGAACCTTGGGACTTTGCGTGGGCTCATCAGATATTAATGTGATATTCTAAATTCAAGGCCAATAGTTTAGTGTTGCCAGATTTTATTTGGGGAATCCATGCTATTTTAAAGGGCAGCTAAATGCACCTTGCAAAAAAGTAGGAATGCCGAAAAATTTTATAATTGTTGCACCGAATGAAAAAATAAAAAATATTTTATACTAGCAAGCATTGATATAAAAAAATATCAAATAAATGATATAAATTATTTTAGTGGCATAATACAACTTCATAGGATAAATTGATTATGAAATAAAACATGTCAGTAAGTCTCGGTAGGTCGTAGCAAAGCGCGAAAGGGCACTCCAGTGTAAAATAAAAAGCAAATGACAACGGATCCAGATCAGCAAAAAAAAAATTAGATGCCGAATAATCTTTAACAAAAGCAGCAGCAGCAACAGCATCAGTATCAAGCAACACCACAGCAATAACAATAAGAACAACACCAGGTTCAACGTTACGGTACTAGCACTAGTGGTGGTACACAACTTTTGGAAAACGAAAGCAACACTTTTAAGAAAATCATCATCAAATCCGCAATTGGCTAAATGATTGCATCTATTCGTGTATGTGCGTGTAAATCTATCGCACGTAGCAAATATCTGTGTTCAAAAGCACTAACCGCCTAATTGTCGAATGTCATGCTTTCGAGGTAAATAACTTTTTAGATAAATGTTTTCATTAATAACAGTGTTAAAGAAATAAGGACTTCACGTAAATATATGATACGATATGATGACTATGATAGCATATATACAGATATATAAACACCATAAATGTTTTTTCTATAGCACTTAATTATAATATCATCATAAGAATTATGTCGACCTAATGAAAGCAACAATTACAATTTCACACCTCATCTGCACACTCTTCTCTGATTTTGGTAACGATTGTTATCGTTAGCCTAATTATAGTATTCATAAGAAGACTAGTTCTTAATAAAGAGATGGTACCTGGATAAGATAAAAATTGCGAATTAATAATAAATGTATTTGTGCTTATTGAGTGTTGTACCATGTATTACAAATTCGGATGCTACATGCGTCTCGCTTAAGAGGTAGAAATTTGTAAGAAAGAAAAACCAAAATAAAGGTCTACGATCACCGTGATAAGCTGTCTGCATATTTTTATACAACCAAAGACAATATATGATTTGGTTACGATATAAGTGGCTTTCTTGAAAAGTTTCGCACATACCGTATATATGAAGCAATCATGTGACACCATGGTCAATTATTAAAAAGTATAAATTGTGAAAAGCATGATTGTAAAGCGCATTGTGGCTTGAAAGTTATTCTTATGGTGCTGTTTTCGCTGTCTTTGAGATAGCCGAGGGCGAAACGCGCATTACGTGAAGAATGGTACAAGAACCAGCAGCACATTTGGCGTTCACAATGTAAAACATGCTGAACTAATCAAAAAGGAGAATACAATTGCCTCAATAACATATCCATCTTAGAATAGTCAAAAATTTTGTCAAGGCACTAGAAAAAGCGTTAACTTATTAAATAACAATATTTACAAGTCTTTCTATGTTTTACAAATCCGAAAACTGCTCCGAAGCCGTAGATTTGATATATTGTTATTACCCGAAGAGAAGAACTTTTTGGGAAATAAGCGGAGTCCAGAGTATGAATTAATCATTCATGATTTACTTAAAAGCTATTCAAAAAATCGGAAAATATATATAATAGTAATATTTTTTTTTGTAGAGTCAAGCTAATTTTAGGTGTAAAAATTTTAAATTTCTTGCATAAATATGTCTCTAAAAACACATTTCTTACATTCACATTTACACTTTTGCTCGTCAAACCTTGGTGAAGTCAACGACGAGCATATTAATCGATTCCATGAACAAGCTCATGGAGCAACGTTATTAGAGATTATGGATAATAGAAACAAAATATGACGTTCACACTAGAAAATAAAATATTTCATGTTGAGCCAATTTTGATTTTTTTGAGTACATCAAAAATAATATCAGCATATCTTATAACCAATTTAAATTAATTTTTTTCAGTGTTTTCGATAAAAAAAAATGGATACGTAATTTATCTATAAATTTTAAATTTTTGACTGCTTTTGTTTTTTGAGGACCAGAACCCAACAAAAAGAAGTAAGAAAATTGTAGTCGGTCAAAATCGTCGATGCGATACCCTATACCATAAGTTTAGAGACTTGCTCTTAGGTCCAACTAATTGGGTAAACAAAATAAGTATAAACCAAGTCTGAGTGGAAATTTTATTAATTTTTTTTTTTGGTCAGCTGACCTTGAAAAGTTCATATCGAATGCTGCATTTATATGGGATCTATCAGGACCATGTAAGTTAAAGTCATTTCTTTTTTTCAAAAACATATACAAGCCAAATTTGAAAAAATCTTTGCAATATTTTTGTTTTTTTAGATTGAAGTGAAGGTCGGGAACCGTTTTTATATGGTGCTATGACTAAGAATTGTTCTATAAGGCTTGTTTTTGGACTATTGATTAATGGATATAATAAAGATCCAAAAGGCGGTGTGTACTTAGGCTCCAATGAAGAAATGCGCAAAAAAATTAACAAATGCCCAAAAAATTCTGGCATAAGTTCACGATGAACAAATGCCCAAAAAACTTATAAAAAAAATTTTTCAAAAAACCAAATAAAAAATGTACTTAAACCCCAAATTCATACTTCAACATTTTTCCACTACCACCATCACCACATATCTTATAACAACACTGTGGAACAAATTCAGGTTAGCAAAAGTTAGGTCGATTCTGAGAGTCAGGGGTGAAAATAGAGGCAAAATTAAAAGACCCGTATCGCGGCGTTTGTTCATGTTAGTTCTAATTTTTTTTTAATCGACCTTCGAACTTTGCAGTCTAATGCCGATTTTCGGCATATTGTTTATATGGTTTTTCGGCTATAACTCGCCAACTAATTGATTTTTTTAAATCTGTAAAAGCCAAATTATAGCTAGAGACCTGTGCGACAATTAAAATTTTTAAAATTGAATTATAAAATTTTTGTGGTGGTTATAAAGCAAAATGTTGGAAAAATTATTTTTTTTTCGTGCTTTTTGAAAATATTTTCCACAAAACTAAGCCTTTTTTGCTTTCCGTTTAATCTATAATATGCTTCTCTGTTTCTTCAATAAATTTCATTTGAAAAGAAAACAATCATAATACAAAACTTGCGTTTTCCAGCTTAATATTAATTTACATCTCATTTTTTATGTTGGTTTTGAAGAAACATTGAAAAAGAAATTATAAAAATATGGAAAAAAATATATTTTTGAAATGTTAGTTATGAAAAGTTTTAAGTAAAAAAATTAAATAAATTAAATTAATGATTTGGCCAGTTGCCATTTAGCAGGCGGCTGTGGATCAACATCACTGCTCTCTCTACTATCTTGGTCATCGTCATCATCATCAGAAAGAAAGGATAATTTCGTCCAACAATGCTGTTAGGTTGGTTAGGTTAGGTTGAAAAAAGAGGAGCCATGTATACACATAGCTCATATCCGTTTTACCCGGATATACACTTAAGCCAGAAAATCGGCTTGTTGTGCGCTCTACATCCCCGTGCTCATCCGTTAATCTACTCCTTATTTAACTTAGGAGTTCGGTCTCGATAGCAAATCTCCTGAGTGCTTTCTAGCGTATGCCCCTAAGAGCCGCTAGGCCTGGTATGATTTCGTTGGATAAATTTCTGACCCTTGTTCCGGCAAATGCAGGACAGTAACAAAGGTAGTGTTCTACCTCTCCACAAGCCCTGCATGTGGCCGATTCTGCCCGTCTTATACGGTATAGATGAGCCCTCAGTTCAGAGTGTCCACTGAGGATTCCAATAATCCTAATCAGTTCCTTTCTATTTAGACTAAGGATTTCCTTATTCTTCGAAGTGTTTGGAGAGCCCCATAGTATCTTCGTAGCCTTATCCACGTCAGTTTCCTCCCAAATTGAAGTATGTGAATTAGTTGCCCACTGCGATAGTTTCAATTTGTGAGCCTGGAAAGGTATTGGGTTTTCCAAATTGACACCCTCCAGGAAAGAACCCTTCCTGGCCAGTTCATCTGTAATCTCGTTTCCCATTATACCACTGTGTCCTGGGATCCAAATGATTTCAAGTCTGCCTCTTGTAGTGAAGTTTGCAATTTCTTCCTTACATCTGAGGACAGTCCTTGATCTAGTTTTGTCCGAGGATATCGCCCTGATAGCCGCTAGCCTGTCCGAAAATATTTTCACGTTTCCGGGGCTTGGGATTGCCCGTACGTCAATAGATCTTATGCATTCCGCTATCGCGACCACTTCGGCCTGAAAGACCATTGGAACGGTCCTCATCATAGAAACCTATACCAGTCCTATCATGCAGACTAGATCCGTCTGTGTAGTAGTGTGACCCGGAAGGTTTCGTAGAAAATTTTCGTTCAACCAGCTTTCCCTGTCAGGTATCCTTATACTGCAAGGTATGTTTGTCGACACTTCCGCGATTGTATCACAGCTAAAATCCACTGTGTTGAATTCCCGTATCTGGTCCAATATTGTTTGGTGTCTTGTCATATGGTCGTTGATGTATTCCCCTGCTACTCTTAGTCGTAACATGGCCAGAGCTGCCTCATATTTAATTCTAATCTCGATCGGGTGTATAGGTAGAATCGTCTCTAAAGCCCTCGTAGATGTAGTCCGTATTGCGCCGCTGATTCCTATGCAGCAGAGGCGTTGTATTTTTTGGAATGGTTTAATATAGCATTTCCTGTTCATTGATGTCCATGTGACTACGGATGCGTAGGTTAGTATTGGTCTAACGACGCCTGTGTAATGCCAATGAGTCAGCCTCGGGTTTGAACCCCACTTTGAACCTATAGCTCTTCTGCAAATGGCCCATATCCGGTGAGCCTTCGCGACTTTACTCTCAATATGGTCCTTCCAAGTAAGCTTTTTGTCGAGAATCACCCCAAGGTATTTCACCGGTTGTGTGATTCTCATCGCTTTGCCCTGGACGAGGGGTTCATCGAATTCGACTATCTCGTCTTCCTAGTAAAGAGGCATATTTCAGTCTTTTCCGGGTTCACATTTAATCCCCTTGGTTGTGCCCAATCATATGCTATTTCAAGTGCATCCGATACCCTCCTACATAAATTTCTAGGATCTTTCCCCCTTAACAGTATCGCTACATCGTCTGCGTAGCAGACAGGTTGGAAACCCTTATCGGTTGGAATCCTTAGAAGACTGTTTATAGTGGTCACCCAGAGAAGGGGGGATAGAATTCCCCTTTGAGGTGTCCCCAACAAACCTTGTCTCTTATTTTAATGCCACCAACCTCGCAACTTATCCATCTATTCCCTAGCATGTGACTGATACAGGCTTTGATATCCCGGTAGATGTCGAATCGTTCTAGGGAGTGGATTAGCGTATTTGTCGATACATTGTTAAAAGCTCCTTCTATATCAATGAATATTGCTAGAGTGAAGATTTTTAGATCAAAAGATCTTTCTATGTGGTGAACTACTTCATGAAGCGCAGTTTCTACTGAGCGCCCTTTAAATAAGCGTGTTGTTTGAACTTCAACAGCTCATTTGGGACTTGAGATTTAACCATGTTATCGACTATTCGCTCCATGGTTTTCAGTAGGAGGGATAATTATGCTGTTACTTTGGTACCTTTCGCCAGCAAATTATTTCCTTTCAAAAATGAAGCCAGTAGTTCTGATTTGTTCTGAGTCAAACACAAATTTGCAACAATTCCATCCAATTGGCTTTGTGTGACTAGGATTGGGTCCTTTGATGTTTCATAGGATGTACCTTCACCACGGTCGTATTCTGAGACGAAACCCATGGATGTAGCAGCGGCGGCTCTAGTACTGATATGTGTTTGAAGATCAATTCTTCGGTCTGTTGGTACTGGAATGAATTCTGAGTGCGGTAATGGTAATTGGACACTTGGCACTACTACATAAGTTTTATTCTTTGCTTTCCTTCTATTCAAAGTTTTATGGTAGTGGATACATCCATGCGGGCTGTTGTCTAACCAGCTTTTATTAGGGGCATAATTTACGTCAGTGATAAACTCTTGCGAGAAATATTGTTTATAGGCTGCCAGAAAAAAATCACTCGCATTGCCACATTTTTCATCGCTTGCTATGAAATGTCCACAAACATTACAAAAATGGTCAATTTTACATTTTGGTTCCGACATTTTTTATACAATATATATTATACCATGTTTTTTTCTTATTTTTATGAAACCGATGCACTTAACTTAAATCACTCACAAAATGAAATAAGTTCCAAATAATTAATGGCGAATTTTGTCACGACTGAGCGAAAATTAGAAGACATCAGTTTCGGCTGAGTTTCGAGTCTTAACTGAATCTTCATTTTTGAAATTAGTTCGCTTGTACGAAATAAAAAAAATCGTTTCCTGTGCGGTGGTTGAAAACAAAAAAGTTGTTTTACTGATTCCTAATTCTTGGAAGTTCCCTTTTTAATTACTTCTACTTAAATCGCTATTTATTTATTGGTTCTGGGATGTTTAACGCAAATTATCGACTAATACAATTTTCTTTTCAAATGAAATTTTTTGAAGAAACTGATAAGCATATTATAGATCAAACAGAAAGCAAAAAAGACATAGTTTTGTGGAAAATATTTTGAAAAAGCATGAAAAAAAAAATAATTTTTCCAATATTTTGCTTCATAAGCACCACAAAAATTTTCTAAATCAATTTTTTTTTAAAAATTTTTATTGTTGCACTTGTATCTAGCAATAATTTGGCTTTTACAGATTGAAAAAATATCAATTAGTCGACGAGTTACAGCCAAAAAACCATATAAACAATATGCTGAAAATCGGCATTTGACTGCAAAGTTCGAAGGTCGATTAAAAAAAAAAATTCGAACTAACATAAACAAACGCCGCGATACGGGTCTTCTAAATTAGCCTCTATTTTCACCTCTTACTCTCAGAATCGACCTAACTTTTGCTAACCTGAATTTGTTCCACAGTGTAATTTAATGAATTTTGTGTCCAAAGTGAAAATTTTGCATATTTTTAGATATTTTTTTAGATATTTAGATTTAGATATTTTTTTTTTTGTCGTCTGGTGCAATAAGTGCATTTAAAAGTCTGTATTTGCAAAGCCATCTCATTCGTTTCGCTTATCCACCATCCCCGCAAATGCAAAAATAAAATAAGCATAAACCAAATTTGAGTGGCATTGTCATCAATTTTTTTTTGGCTGCAGAAATGAAAAAATTCATAACAGATGCTATATTTATATGGGGACTAGGTCGAAAGAGTGACAACCATATTTGGTAAAGTTACTTGTATTTTAAAAAAATATATACAATCTAAATTTGGGAAAAATCCGTGAAATATTTTTGTTTTTTGATAGACTTAAGTGAAAATCGGGATGCAGCTTTATATGGGGGCTATGACAAAGAAATGCCACATGGAGTTTATTATTGGATAACTGATAAATGGGTGTAATAAACACACACAAAAACCCAATTTGACCAGATCTATATGGTAAATAAATATTATGGCAATTTAAGTCGATTTCAAGGTTGAAACATGGAACGAATTCCACCACTTTCTATAGCGTTCGTCCTGTGACAGAAAAAAGCTTACATACCAAATTTCATTAACATATATTCATATTTGCGACCATTAGTTTGATTACAAGATTTACGTGGACACACCGACGGCAGACGGACAGACGAACAGACGTACAGGCGGACGGACAGACATCGTTAATCGACTCAGAAAGTGATTCTGAGTCGATCGGTATAATAAAAGATGGGTCTACGTCAAATATTTTTAGTAGTTACAAACAGCAGCACAAAGTCATTATACCCATAGTGGTATAGGGTATAATGAACTTGTACCACAAAAATCATGGAAATTGTGGCATTTTTTCATGACGAACAAAAAAATTTCTTGAGGCGTAAGTGCATTTTTTAGGCATTTGTTCATTGAGGCCTAAGTACTCAGCGCCCATACAAAAACCCAACTATACTGAGAACTATATGATATTTTGGATCTTTTGGCAATTTAAGAAAATCTCATGGGAATTATTTGTATGGGGACTAGGTCTGAATATGAACCGATTTTCACCAATTTCAATTTCATCCTGTGGCCGATAGAATCGTATATAGCAAATTTAATAAAAATATATTCATACTTGCTACCTGTAGTTTGATTACAAACTTACAAAACATCACTAAGTCGACGTAGAAGGTGATTCTGAGTCGATCGGTATAATAAAAGATGGGTCAAATATTTTTGGTAATTACAAGCATCAGCATAAACTCATTATAACCTGGCTATTTATGCACAAAATTATACATTTTTTCTTAATTATTTTTAAAACAATTTTGTCAAGCAAATATAAATTCGAAATGTTTCTTAGTAAAATGGATACAAAATCTTTTTTTTTCAGATATAAAATCTTATTCAATTATTTGTAGAAATGCGCAGAACAATTTAGCGAATACTCAATAAAATTTTAAAATACTTTTCTTAATTTATCCTAAATCAAATTTTAAACGGGTTTGTAGTAAATTTTTCGAATTGTGTAGTAAGTAATAATTTCCAGATTGAGTCACAAATGGATGGGTAGAGTTAAGCAAGAACAGTATCCTGACCACATAACGGAATACTGTTTACATTACGGGATTGGTAAGTTTGGTTTACCTATGACATAACGCAATCAGAGAAGTCACCTTCTATGTAATTATGTGTAATCTTAACGTTATTTATAACCTATACCACTATGTGGTTTGGGTATAATGACTTTGTGCTGCTGTTTGTAACAACCAAAAATATTTGACCTAGACCCATCTTTAATTATACCGATCGAATCAGAATCACTTTCTGAGTTGATTTAACAATGTCCGTCCGTCCGTCCGTCCGTCTGTGTGTCCATGTAAAGCTTGTAATCAAACTGCAGGTCGCAAATATGAACATATTTTGATGAAATTTGGTTTATAAGCTTTTATCGGCCATGGAATGAACGCTATTGAAATTGGTGGGAATCGGTCCATGTTCAGACCTAGCCCCCATACAAATTACCCATATGAAATCGACATAAATTGCCATAAGGTCCAAATTGTCATATAGATCTTACTCAAATTGGGTTTGTATGCGTTCATTACATCCACTAATGAGTAGTCCAAAAATGATCCCTTTGACCCCATATAGAGCTGCTTCCCGATCTTCAGTTAAATCTATTAAAAAACAAAAATATTGCACTGATTCTTCTCAAATTTTGTTTGTACACATTTTTGCAAAATACAAGAGACTTTACCAAACATGATCAGGATCAGTCCATTTTTGGACCTAGCCCCTTTATAGATATAGCATCCGATATGAACTTTTTTATGTCTGCAGCCAAAAAAATTAATAAAAATCCCACTCAAATTTGGTTTTTGCTTATTTTCTAAGTCCAGTTAGTTGGGCCTAAGAGATAGGGTTTCTAAACGCATGGTATAGGGTATCGTATAGTCGGTCTAGACCGACTATAATTTTCTTACTTGTTTATTATTGACTTTTGACTTACCTTTGAGCTTTGATTCTGCCAGTAATCTCTTACCTTCTTCAATTGCTTATACAGACATGCAAAGTGAAACCATTACTTTTATATAAAAACAAATAATTTATTCAATAATTATGAAGATGTGTTTTTACATGAAAATTTCTTATAAACTAATTTATGATTTCTAACAAAAAGAACAGTATTTTTATAATTTTTTTTTTATACAAAAAAAAAAAAACTAATGTAAATATAATATAACTAATGTAATGAGTATTTCTTTATTTTGTGGCTAAAAAAAATGTAAATTTATAATTTAACCAATAATAAAACAATGAAATTCTGAAAAAAAATACCAAATATAACTAAAGGAGAAGACTAAAATTTTAGAATTTATATGGAAAGCGCAAGAGTACTAAAAATATTTGGAAATATGGTTGGTATCACTTCCATGGTGTTGGTGTGATTGATTGCTTACTGTAGCCAAGTCGCTTTAGCTAAGAAGGATTTATATGTATTTATATGAATAAATGAATTCCATTAATGGCAGTGGATGAACTTCTTTGCGTGTGATTTCACATAATGTCAAACTAACTATTCATTTTTAAATATTAAAATGTAATTTTTAGATAAAAATAGTTAAGCTTGAGGCCATTGTTGTTCTTATAATTCAATTCTTTTTTTCATCCAATATTTCGCTATCAATTAGATAGCATCTTCAGGAAAAAAATGTCTAATAGAAAAGGAGAATATCGAAATTAGGAAATACAAATTGACATCGAGAAAGCACAAAAAATTCAAATAAATGATTTGTATAACGGATAATTCTCAATATAATAGGAAGATATATAATTGATTTAATAGAAATTTATATTGTAGAAAGAAAAGTATATATTGAATATGAAAATTTTTAATTGTTAAAGTGTCAAGAACTATTTATAAAAATTGCTCTAAAAAAACCCGATATGAAGAAATGATCGGTCATGACATCCTAAGCACAAATTAAAATGTACTTCACAAGTTTCATGCAACAAAACTTCCATACTACAACAAACCCGTGTTAATTGATTGCTGATGATCCAGCTTTTCACCGAATCCTAAGAATAATATCTGTTTCTCTTCTTTAAGGGTTATTTTTTGCTGTGTAAGAAAGTACTGCAAACACAATTATCACAATATAAATTTGGATAAGGAAAAATCGATTGTGATATCAGAAGTTCGGATGCGAAAACGAAGATATGGTTATGATAACTAAATACTTCAGTTTCTTACCCCCAATAAAATATGGACTTCCTGCACACTCCTTGAACAACGAAAAATTATTACATATTTTTGATTATTCTTTTCCATACCTGTTAACTCATATAGAGCGAAAGAACACGCAGAAATCAGGTTCATTGAGATGAAGCTAGTAACCGAACTTCGAGTTAATTATGAACTAAATTCTGTTGTCCTAACAGTAAATGGTTGGTCACAATATAAAGTATGTAGCTTGTCTTAAATTTATGTTGATAGAGTCGAAAACACAGTTACTGAACATTTTTCTGCGTGTATATGGTACATTTAAAAGAATATGTACTTTGTACACTGAGAAACCGATATTGTGGTAACGAATTTCATTGGCTAACATATTTTTCAGTATGTAGCGACTAAACTGCTGTTCATAGTAATAATCAACCGAGAACAAGGGTCTTGGTTCTTGAAATATTATTGTGAGACTTGACCTTTTTAAATATATCAAGTTCCTATAATATAGGAAATTTGTATATGGGTTTAAAAACGTACCGTAATACTATGTTCAAATCAAAAGGTACTTTTTCGCTGGTTTATCGACTTGGGCCAGTAAATTTTTTCAGGTTAGTAGCACCTTTTTTTGATATTTGTGCCAAACTTCATATCAGTCAATATCTTCATTTGTACAATAGCGGTCCTCGTTTTTGCAAATAAATAAATTTGAATTTGACAATTTTAACGACGTCTGATCTTATTGGGCAATACTGGGCAATAAGATTAGACATTAATTAAGTTTTTGTATGCTATATCGGAAAAAAAATTTTAAGAACGGCACAAACATTTCGAAGAGATAAAGAGCGCCCCGCATGACAAAAACATCAACTGATATGCTCCACGTGAAGAGAGTCAAAGATTTGGAGCTTAGAAATCATTGATACTACTGTTCATTCTAAAAAATATTTTGGTTCAAAAATATATTGGTTCGATTGGTTCAAAAATACTCTAATCATTTTGAAAAAGACCACCACATTAAGGTCCCTGAAATATTGCTTTCTGACTGTCGCATTGAAAGGAAATGCATCATTGCAGGTGGTAAGACTTGGATCAATGCCCACGGCCCCGAAACAATATTAACAGTTTTCTTCGATTATCGTGGTGAGGTGAATTATGAATTCCTTCCGCCGGATATATTGTTTGGGTATCATGTGTCATTTATGTGAAGCTATTCGCAAAAAGAGGATCTTATTATGGCAGACAGCTATTTGCATGATAATGCCACACCTCAAACTCGTTCTTCAATGTCACTGCCCACAAAATTTGACTCCTATCACTTCATAACCACAGTATTCATCTGATTTAGCGCCATGTGGATTCTGGCTACCCAGCAATTTCAAAGAACAACTCCGGGGATGAAACAGATAAAAACCGAAGAGCTATGAACTTTGAAGGCCATTCTGGAAAATGACTCTACCAACTGTTTCGAGGATTGGAGCAAACGTTTACATAAGTCTATTCTATCGAGGGGGGATTTTTTAATTTCATATTTTGTAACTAAATTCACCTTTTCATTTAAACATAGTACGTGTTTCTGGAAAAATGTGCACTTAAAGTTATCAAAACAGCACTAGATTGCACTTAAGAGACACCTATTTCTGTTGAGTACTAATAATATAAAAGTTTTGCAAATAGTGCTTCTCGCGTCAAACTTTCGAATGCATGAAACTACATGTGTAAGAATAGAAATTCTGTCAAAGAAAGAACAAAAGGAAAGAGATTTACGACTAAATTTTAAGAAATTTTGTTTGCGCAGTAAAATTTTATCCAGATTAAGGCTAAACGTTACGTTACCATCAAACTCTGTTAGACTTTTGATGTTATATTCGTTTGTTTTCGCCAGATTTATGAATAATTTGTCATTATTTATGAAATATGAAAGTGAATGAAAAAAACTATATTTATAAAATATTTGTTGAAAAAACAAAACCAGACAAAAGGAAAAAAAGTTCACTTTAAATTGCAATTATTTTCAATTCCCATAACAATCAACAGGTTCGCAGTTATTATAGAAATTTTCCGATAGAACTTTATACTTTTTTTTTTTTAAATAGAAATCTAATCATAATTTGACTTCATTTCAGTTTGAGAATTAAGGACTTTGAGTAAAAATAAAAATTGAACTAGGTTGGACCTCTAGAATTTTTAGCAAAATATATATTTCTAATTTATTTTTCTCGATATCGAGAAAAGACCACACATTTTAAAGATTTACCGTAAATTAAAAAACATTAAGACCCAGTTTTTGAGATGTCAGTTAAACCTAGATTAGTTAAACCGAGAATTAATTTTTTCAGAAATATCCAAATTCATAAAGGAATTGATGAATAAATTCTGGGTTTAGCAAAGCTAGGTTTAACTGATATCTCAAAAACTGGATCTTAGTAAGCTACAGATAAATGCTAAAATAAAATAAAAGTTTCCAGATTTCGAACGAATCATCGGGCTTGGAAATAGATGCCTGAAAAAAAATGTTCACAAGACGAGGAAATGCTGCTCCCAAGTATAAATACAGAGTGGCTGATAAGTCTGCTACAAAAAATAAAAACTTTTTTCTGTGTAATTGATCGATTAAATTTTTTTATTTGAGTGATTTAAGCAAAATGGCTGATTCGTCTGATGATTCACAAATTTGTATTAAGTACCGCTATAACTCTATCGAGTCAGCTATTTCCACACACAGAAAACATATTCGCCAACCGAATTGTTCTAAAGTGAAACAACCATATTTTCGATTGTATCAACAGAAATTTAATAGCATTTTCAAATTTTCTATTATGACAAAATATTTACTATTAAGGCAATAGAATTATAGTCACAGTGAACCCGAAAATTGGTTACTAGCATTATCGCAATTCGGTTGGCAACAAATTCGGTAGCCACAATGAATCTGTTTTCTGTGTGCATCCAAAGACTATTTAGGCGGAAGTTTACCGGCATTCTACCGAGTTGATGGACCAGAATGAGGCCTGTAAACAATTTTTCCCAGCATAGACCAATCACAAGAAGGCTATGTTGTCGAGATCTCTTTGTTTGGATGCAGGCCACTGTTGCTGCTGTAGCTGCTGCACTACAAATCAATTTTAGATCTTTAACAAGGATATTATCTGCTGAAATGGGCATCATAATACAACACAGCATAGTATTAAAAATTTAAAGAGAAAGTATGTATATTTGTGTATTGTAGCTTATAGGAGGCTAAGCCATTGCACCGCTTTTCGTAAAATTTTTACACAGTCTCAATGTGTATCTGGAAGGTCATACAGGATAAAAATTGGCGTGACGCCGCCCTTAAACAGTGTACATTTAATGTCATATATATTGAGTAGTATAGCAATAAGAGCTTTTGCTGGTTTGTGGGATATCACATATTATTAATATTAGCCGATTCCATTGCTCGAAATTCGAGTGCAATTTCTAGGAAATTTTATTTTTTCATTTAATAAAGACCCTAATAGTATGCTTCACAATTCAACTCATTTTAAATAAAGAACAAACTCAATACAGATACATTAACAAATTTAATAAACACACACATAGCATTGTATGTAGGTGTCAGTAAAAACTTTAGACGATTATAACTCCACAAAAATGTTCCAGACGATGAAAATTTGTAAATCTGGAAAACAGCTAAAAAGAAATATCTTTCAAATGATAAATTTATTCTCAAAATCGGGTTGAAAGTGTGAAACTTACATCGGTCACAAGAAATCGCCTTGCCTATTAATATTACAGATTAGTAGCCATGCTGGTAATAGGCGGCATCGGATTAATGGGAGTGGCATCTACCTTACAAATCAATTATTCAATACCATATATCTCGAGTACTATGACAAAGACAGCTTTGCAAAATAGTGGAAGGTCAGGATCAGACCAGTGGGTGTTACACCCCGATACAAAGTATACATTAAATGGCATATGTCTGAAGCACTGTAGTACTGAGGACCTTGGGACTTTGTCAGAGCCCGTAAGTTATTCATGGGATTAGTCGAACAAAAAATGGGCGCTATGGGAGCAGTGGGCTTTTCGCAGCCCATACTAAGTAAATACACAATATCATGCAACTGGAGTACTATAAAAGGGAAAGCCTTGACACTTTGTACGAGTTCGTTAATTTGATCAATCAGACAAAATGGGCGGTATAGGATTAGTAGGCATGGCACTTCCTATACTAAAAAAAAAGTCATGTGAGTCCGATCACAGGGGAGATGTGTAAACATAATAAATAAAATGCAGAAAACAGCGACAAAAAGGTTATTACATATCATAATTTTTCACCAAACAATCATGCCACACCGATTTGTCTTAATGCTTACATGTTACGCGTAAGATCTTACGCTGTTTTTGTGATTGTATTGTGAATTAGAAATTTACCCCCCTGCGCATAAAGATGTTTACTCATCAAAAATTATACTTTATGAAAGCGACAGCCTTGAAACTTTTGACATGTACCTTAATTACCAATATGGTCGTGGCGATTCAAAAAGGGCCAAAGTCAAAAGCAAAGCTGTCAAAAAGAAAAATCTTCAAAATCAAAAACCGCCAGAGTCAAAAATCGCTTAAATAAAAAGTCTGCCAAATGATATCCTAAATTCAAGGCCAACCGTTAAGTGTTGCCGGATTTGGAAAATCCATATTTTTCTCATGGGCTGCTATATGTATGTAGCTTGCACCGAATGGAATAACTAAAAATTAAAAATACATAAAATAAAATATTTTAATTTTAGTACAATACAGACTTCGTAGGAAAAATTAATCATGAAAACATAGGTACATGTCAATAAGTCTCAGTAAAACGTAGCGAAGCATGATAGGGATTAATAATTTCTTTATAATATTCAGATAACAAGCAAACTTATTGGAAGGGACATGCAATTACATAACAATTAGCAAACAAAATCGTCGAATCTTGGGACTCTGTGACTCTAACCCACTGATTATCATTGATGAAATCGGATATAGTTGAAGTCACAATGTGGTAAGCAATTTCATCAAGCTACGTTGTAATAGAGGACATTACTCGAAATATTTGGATACCTTTTGTGTTCAGTACAATGCCGAACAAGAATCACTTCTAGCTATAATCAGCCCTGTTCTTGAAACGTTGTTATTTGAATAAGAGTGAATTTATAATCAAATGAAATTAAAATTTTGGGTTTCTTGAAACCACTTTTTTTATTTATTTAATGGAAACATATGTTTGAGTTAAGAACCATATGTTTGAGTTAAGAACATATTTTATCTAGAAACCGAGGTGCCATATGGTTCTTTATTCAGTTTCAAAAAAAACTTTTAAGTATTTTGTGCATGTTTTTTCTTAAGTTTATAGAAAAAGTATAAAGAAAAATATTTTCTTTTAAAATAGCAACTTATTTGTTCATTTAATTGTTTTTGTTCTTCAATTTCATTCAATTAAAAATGACTTTTCTATTTTTAAAAAGTTAGGCATCACCAAAAAAAATTTTGATATTCAAATAAATTGGATTTGACGAATATATGCAAAAAATAAAAATATGTGATTTGATGAAAAAAAAATTTTTAATTCCTTTATTTGCAATAATTAGTGCATAAAGAATCTATGTTATAAGTGAAAAAATTATAATGGAAAATAGATTGTGTAAATAAACAGTTTTTATTATAGTTATAGAACAGCATCATCGCAAAAATTGTTTTTTATTAACATCAACCACTTATTACGAGTTTTTTTTTTAAATCAGCGCAAAATGTAGACGTTTTTTAAAATCGTTTTTTTTTCATAAAATTAATGTCTAATTTTTTAAAATAATGACAAGGTTCAATAAAAAACATGTTAGAGTTTAAATATCAAGTAGTTTTTTTATCTCTTAAGACCTGCTTAGTAAAAAAAAAGGACATTTGTTTTGATTTCACAAAGCCTTTTCTATGTGAATTAAAACGAGAAAAAATATTCTTATTGAAATTAGAGAACAGCAAAAAACTCGTAGATTTAAGAATTTTTTCATTTACTATTTTTTTTTGTGTTAGTGGTTTCAAGAATAGGTGCAAAATTGTGACGAAAATTTTCTAATAAGCTGATTTCGAGAAACTACACATTCAGTTGGCTCCCATGTTCTCCTGAACTTCCTGCGTGCAATTTTTCTTGTGCAGTTTTCGCAAAACAAAACCAAAAAAATTGGATCATTTTCAATAAAGCATTCGAGCGATACTTGAGTTAATTCCCATTGCAATTCTTTAGGAGCTAAGGGATAACTTTATTCACTGGGTGGCCCATTATGATATATACATCTACCATCTGAAGAGGTCATTAAAATTCAGTTACTTAGTTGTAAAAACCATGTATTGATTTATCTAATCTAAAAAAAAAAATATTTCATTTTGTTAATGTAGCAACATAATCAGCCTGTAAATTAAACGGGATTGGGGTTCACTTTTGTCTCATGCAGCAAAATTGTATGCAAAAGTTATTGTTGACATTCGTGCGATTTCACAAACTCAATAAAGTTTTGGCTGGATCTGGCTACATATTTCTACTTAAATTCCACAATTAAGTGAAAATATTACAAGAATATTGTTTTATATTAGAAACATTTATCTATAAAGTTATGCCAGATTTCGCTTAATAAAAAACTACTGACCAACTGTCAATATGAGCAAAAACCGAAACCCAATGAAAATAAGATCTGATAAATATGATGAATGAAGCTATTGATGTGAATTATCAAAAAACATGCTCTTTGATGTATTCGATACCTAGAAATTATTATTTTTTTTTTTTTTGTTATTTTTGCAATTTTCTAAACTTAAGTAAATATTTTTTTTAATTGTTGGTATTAATTTTTCAGCTGCATTACTTCATTCTAAAGTTATGGAATTCAAAGTGTTTTGCAATTTTAAGTGAACCGCTTTTTACAAAATGATATCGATAGCTGATGATTGCTTATAGATTTTTGTACATTAAACTTAATTTCTTATTAAAAAAAACTAATTTCAAAAACTTCAATAATATATCTCATTTAATACAAATTGGCACCGTGTACCCTTTTCCAGTAGATTTAAGCCTTTTCGATTAATTGCTTAAATCGCCTTAAACTAATGACCAAAATGAAAAAGGGTTTTGTTACAGTTTGTTGCGTATTTCTGATAAACGAATTATGGATATTGAAGAATGCAAAATGTTGGATGTGTGAAATTTTCATTAATATTAATAAATTAAATTTCAAATAAATGTAGTGTATTTGTTTAGTTTGATGTTGCACAACCCTAGGCCAGCGTACTTTTTTTTAGCTTAAGGCCAGCAAAGGTTCCTCATCAAGATCATGTTTTGCTAATGATTTTTTATTGTACTTCTTTTGTTGTTGTAATTTTGTTTTGAACAATTTCGTCTTTGATTTGCTGGGCTGTTTGGGCTTCTTCAATTTCTTGTCTTCGGCTGCTTTTTCTTTATCCAACAATTCTAATTGTTCGAAAATATTTTTCGGATGTGGATGGCTACTGGGTGTGGTGGAATTTTTTGCCTGATACACAACCATGTAATGGGAAAAGGCTGTATCGACGGGTGTATTAATATCAGCAAAATCACGGAAGTGTTCAAATTGTTCCTCGGGATATGTATATTTTTGTACAAAATCCACATTATCCTCAGGACGATACGGCATTTCTTCTTCGGGATAAAATGTGCCACCTCGTATAACCCCAAAATCTCCTGAGCCCAAAATAGTTTGATCAAAGCCGGCTGCTCGCTGGTTGGGTGCCAAACCAGGTCCTAGATTACCATTCGGCTTGGCTTCAGCATATTTTGGTACTATGACCTGTTCAGCTATGGGAAAGTAGGGACGGGAGTGCCCTAGTGGTGGAGCCTCCCGGAAAAAGGGTGGATAATAATTTTGTGCTGCTTGGCTATGAGAATCGATGGGATTTATATGCGACTGAGCTGGTATATCGGACCTCGATATATATCGATGATTCGGTATGGGACGAAATTGTGTTGAAGGTGCTTCATGATACTGTCGCTCATGTGACCGTAAGATTGATATGGGTGCAAAATCATTAGATTCCATCAACATGTCTGTATCTTCTTCAGGAAATTCATCTAAAAGAGAAATTACACAAAAAAACGACAATTCATTAAATTAATCATGTTTCGCTTATTTCGTTTTAAGTTTAAAACTGCTGACACCTATTTAATTAATTAGTTGTTTCTTTTTAAATAACACAATAGTTTAATTAATTTGACCTTTCGGTTCATTCACATCATATTCTGCCACCATATTTAAAATAATAAGCCATGCCCTGCTGATGTCTATTCTAATACATATTTGTAGCTTAAAATCAAGACAGATGTTCTAACTGTAACCCAGCACAAATTTTAAAACATATTTGCCAATAGCTACCAGTATGAACTTATAATGTTTATAATGCTCTTGAATTCTAAAAGCTGTTCTAAAACAATTTTAGTGGCTCAATAGCACTAGCCGTAAAATTAAAATACTAACATCTGGAGTCCAACTATGGAAAATATTTAGCAGTAAAAAGTATTTTAAAGGGAAAATTTTAATTAAATTTTTAAGGAAGATGTGTGACTATTTAGGCTATAAATTAAGTTGGGAACAACCAATCGTTTTACAAGATATGTCCAAAAATTTTGTTTTGAAATCAAAACAGCGAAAGTAACCTGCTTTTTTGATCAAAATTTAAATTTAAAAAAGAAAACGAAAAAATCTGCAGAAATCTTAATCAAGGAACGCCAATCACTTTTGTACTTTTTTTGGCATTTTACTGTACCTCTGCAAAGGAAACGAGGTACAACAGGTAATAATCAATTGAGCCTAGATCGATTAAAAATTCATAAATATATGTATTGTTTTAATATTAATTTAAAAATGTGTGCAATATTTTTGTTTTTTGAAAGATTTATATGAAGATCGGAAATAAATTTCATATAACTAGAACTAGAACTAGAATTTCAACAACATTCATCCGTACAGCCGCACAGTGGACCATTTGACGAGAAGGCGGTCAAAAATCTATAACTTTTGACTGGATTCGAATTTTGATGTGCGGTTTTTTGTTTCGTACGTGAGACTTTAGCCTTTAAGTCTCGCAATAAAGTGTAATTCTCGACCGAAAATAAAAAAACTTACGGGAGGTTTAAAATACATTTTCATTTGTAGTTGAATTTTAGTACAAAAGTGAAGTGTTAAAAGGTAAGAAAAAGGTTTTTTTTTAATATAATGTCTTATTTTTTCAGCTAACTTTATAACTAATACTTTTTAACAATTTTTTAAGTTAATTTTAAATTAATGCCAAACTTTGGCCCCCGTAAACTTTTTAGTCCTAATGTGCACAAGCGCCAAAGGTTGGTTTTTTTTTTTTGAAAGATCCCGAGTTAAAATATAATTTATTAAGCAGCGAACGTAAAAGTTACCTTATATTGGTTCAAGATAGAGAAGTTTCAATGAAAAACTCGTATGTTCTTGCATTAGTTAAATTTTTTTTTATTGTCTTTTTAAATATTTCTATATCAATTTTTATGGTAAACTTATGAAATATAACAATTTATATTGTAAATTTACAAAATATGTAAATTTTTAAATCAAGAAAATTTTTTAACTATATAAAAAAAGTGTAACTTATTGTTAGTGTAATGAAAAAGTACTTTAAATCAACCAATTTTAGTAAAAATTTCTTCTAAATAGCCTTGATTTTCATCTTCTAGAAGTTGTTTAGCTTCTTCGTCTAATTGAATAGAGGTAGTTTTCCATTTTTGACGAATGATGGACATATATGGATCTGAAGTGCACAACAAAATAGTGATAAGGTCTTCATTATTACAACATCTGGACATTTTCCTTGTGTTGTGCTCGCGAAAGAATCTGTAGTCTTTATTCGTTTTTTCTTGCGCTTCTTCAGATAGATCTCCTATTGGTAGCATATTGTTTTGAATTATTTGTTCCCCATGGTACAAAATTTTATGAACTGTGGATGGGATATATCTCCAAGAGTATTTTTCATTATGAAGTGTAGCTGTTTTATTGGCGTACTCTCGAATTTTTTTTGCATATATCTTTCTGCTGCATGCTAGAACTTGTAATATGATTTTGAATCGTCTTATTAATTCATGATCTACACCTGTGATAGCTGCTGCAGTTTCCGGATCGGAAAAAAATCTCCTTGTAGTATTTCATTTGTGTTTCCTTCCCCTTCCACTTGTTTTGGTTGGTCGATTACGAGGCCTAGATGTATATATTTTTGTTGAATTTGTTTTTTTTGCTTTCTTTTTTCTTCATTTTTTTGTTTTTTCTCACTGTTTCGCCTAACGGACAAATTCCAAATCATAACCCAATTTAAGAATATGCTCCATGAAACGTATTCTAGCATGAAGAGGGGACATTCCAAATTCGTAGGCTTCCTTAAAACTATCATCTTCTGGTGGGGGTTGGCTTAATTGACTTGATGTCTTTTGGCATATAATGCAGCTTGACGTTGACGTTTTTCCTTGAGACACATTTAAAATGTACTTCAATGTCTTATTCATCAAATTAAGATATTACTGGTTGAAGTTCCTTAATTTGATCTTTTATTTTTTTAACTTCTTCAGTTATGATATCTTTGGTTTCCTCTTTGAATGCAAATCTTATTGGTCTGCAATACTTTGTTGAAGAAGGAATTTCATTTTTCCATATATCTATTTCTGTTGCTCTACTAGTTGACGGCTCTAAGACGCTATACCTTTTTGTTAAGCGCAATGGAACGAAAGATACCATAAATAAATTAGCATCTGATGAATTTTCGGCATTAAATTGCTTGTATTGTTTCTGACATCCCCATTTAGAAATTAAAGTAATGCTGCCATTACCAATTTTTTTTAAATGATCAGTATCAAGCGTATTTAGCAATCGTTCTGCAGTATGTTCAAGCAGATCTTGCAATTTTATTTCTGCTGATGTTGAAGTGACACTAATAGCAGATTGTGAAGGTAAGCATTCTTTTTTCGCAGAAACTAAATTTCGATACTCTGGAAAAATCCCACAATCCTTTTCATTGGTTCGCTTCCGCAATTCCTTATATTGATTTTTGGTCAATTTCAAATCCAGAAATAGGGCAAACGCTTCTTCCGGCATAAATTTCTTATCTTCAATTGGTGTAGGAATGCTTTTCAAAATCATCTTTGTGCGCCTTGGGCTCGCTTCTACTATTTTTTCAATTATTTCAATTTTATTTTTTTTATTTTGGGTTGGTTGAATTTGGTGCAAAAATGAATCCTTAATAATTCTTTGAGAAATTTCTTCATTGATATTCTCCAGCTTGCGCCTTCTAGATCTTTCACTACATCCGTCAATTGGTTTTGCTGGTCGACCCTTTTTTACACTTTCGTTGGCAGTTGTAGATGCACTCTCAAAAATAAGTTCCTTTATTAACTAGTCTTGGTAACGTTTGTACATCTTTGCCTTGTTATGAGAGCATTCAATGCATCGTCTTTTCAAATTCAATGCAAAATTAGTAATTTTTCCTTTGTGCATTTCAATGTCTTCTAGGTTACAATTCTTGAAGAAGTCGTTGCTCACTATGTGCAAAATTACATCGTCTACATCATTTCGTTGAAAATAAATATCTGCCAGATCTCTGTAAGAGTACATAGCCATTGCACAAATTGTAAAGAATAATAATTGTGGAAACATTATTATAAATACTCTTTCTTGCAATTATATAAAATAAAAATTTTTATCTTTTATTACCACTTTTAGAAGCATAAAAAACGCACATCCTAACCCCTTTTAAAAGATGAAGCATACCTGTTAATTTCTTAAAGGGCTATGTCGCAATAGTTTTTTTTTTTTACCATTTACAAATTTTTATCTTTTATTTCCACTTTTAAAAGCATAAAAACCCACACCCTAACCCCTTTTAAAAGGTGAAGCATACCTGTTCATATCTTAAAGGGCTACGTCGCAATAGTTTTTTTCTACCATTTACCTGTTATTTAAATTGTTTCCCATTTTATCAGGTATATAAACTACATAACTCTAATACAGACTATTAATGTTTTTGAAAGATACCTATGGAAATGTACCTGTAACAATTAAGCGCATTATATCCCAACCCTTTTTTATAAGTATATAACAACTCCTGACAACTCTACCGACACGCAAATAAATACACCGCGGTGCAACGGCACGACCAACTTTTGTATTCATAACACAAAGACGGATGGACGGTTATCGTTTAATCGACTGTGTTTTTGAGGGTCAGAAAAATTGTTCTGGTGCACACGGGCGGCAACTGGCCGGTATATAATGGGGTATGTGGCTATAGGGGAGGGTTCTGACTATAGAATAGTGCAAGATTTTTTCTGAGTGCTTTTGACTGGCAGGAGTTATGCTCTATTAAGTAGGAGATTTTCGGAAAATTTGGACCTTTTTTACAAAATTTTTTTTTTAGATTTGGGAATGACTCAGTGATTTTATATTTCTAACTGTAATAGTATGGAAGCCACAAAATTCTACAAAATTTATTTCACTTCAAAATCTTTTAAACCAAAAAAGTTACAGTCATTCAAAAATAAAAATTTACAAAGAAATTTTTAATTTTAGCAAAATACTGAGAAAGCCCATTTTCGAAGACCTTGTTCGCTGTGATATAGTTGAGATAGAGTCGCAATATTTTATCTCCCGAGGTTTACTAGTATTTACTTTTAAATCAATAACATAACTTTAAAATCTGTAACAAAAAAAAAAAAATGATTTTTGGCCGTCTTCTCAAAATATGGTCCACTGTGAGCCGGTGTACTAAATTTCATCAAAACATTTGCCACCAGTACTTTGATTAAAATGTTTACATGTACACACAGACGGACGGATGGAAGGACGGACTGACATCACTAAATCGACTCAGAAAGTGAATTTGAAAGTGATTGTGAAAGTTACTCAAAAAGTGATTATGGGTGGATCGGTAAAAGATGGGCCTAGGTCAAATATTTTTGGTAGTTACAAACATCAGCACTAAGTTATTATGCCTGCACACATAGTGGTATAGGGTATAAATTTACATAATCCAAATTTGGAAATTATAATTTAAACGAAAATCGGGAATCAGATTTACATGTGACTACGGCTATTAATGGTCCTAAAAGATTAATATTTTTAGGGTACCGTACACACACATATACCATATTGTGTCGATCTGTTTTCTGATATTCTATTGATGTTTTCTGAAATTCAATGATGTTTTCTGAAATTCAATTGATGTGTTCTGAAATTCAATTGATGTTTTCTGAAATTCAATTGATGTTTTCTGAAATTTGGTTTATGTTTTCTGATATTCTATTGATGTTTTCTGAAATTCAATGATGTTTTCTGAAATTCAGTTGATGTGTTCTGAAATACATTTGATACTTTCTGAAATACAATTGATACTTTCTGAAATACAAGTGAGACTTTCTATAATTCAATTGATCTTTTCTGAAATACAATTGATTTTTTCTCAAATGCAATTGATGTTATACGAAATTCTATTGATGTTTTCTGAAATTCAAATAAGGGTTTCTGAAATTCAATTGATGTTTTCTGATATTGATGTTTTCTGAAATTCTATTGATGTTTTCTGAAATATTATTGATGTTTTCTCAAATACAATTCATGTTTTCTGAAATTCAATTGATGTTTTCTGAAATGCAATTGATGATTTCTGAAATACAATTGATGATTTCTGAAATACTATTGATGTTTTCTGAAATACTATTGATGTTTTCTGAAATTTGATGTTTTCTGAAATTCAATTGATATTTTCTGAAATACAATTGGAAAATGTTTAGTTGTTTCGTAAGGTTCTGCGTTATTGTCTTAGTGAGACTTTTTTATGGGTCCTTATTCACCGCATAAAAAAGATAATTTTTTGTTGTACTGCGAGAACTATTTTTCATAGCTACTCGTGTAGTTTTGTGAGATTTTTTTAATGTGTTTTTTTGAATACGGTCCCTATCCCTCACACAAAAACATGTTAAAGTGTATTTCCAATATTTTTGTTTGCACAAAATCACTATGTCGTGACCATTATACTTCCACTAGGTATAGAATCAAATTGGAATTATGTTTTGTATGTTTTGCCATTTAAATGCATTTATAATAACTAGAAAAAAAAATTCAATAGATTTTTGAACATCTAAAGAGACAAACTGGTTTGTTTTTTAAATACTATTTTAAAAATAAATTGCGTATTATTATATTTAAAGCGATCGCTGATTTTTGTTTTAACTATATTTGATTTAGAGAAAACCCTTTTTTGAGTTTTCTAAGTATGGCAAGCCATCGGGCTGATAATAAGCCTGTCTTACCTAATAAGTATCACCAGCTGAGAGACAAACAATATTTTTTTTAGTTTAAACACATTTAAAATAATTCAACCTATCCGATTAATCGACGTAAATTGTTCGCATTAATTTTTAGACGAAAATCACAATCATTTTCAATTCTGCGATAGAAGTTTAAATCCATTAATCGAATAATTTTAACCGGTTGACTATTCAAATACCGAAGTTACTGCTTATCTATATATCCATACGTGAAGGTAATTTTTTAGTTTCCTTTTTAAACAATATGCGGGCACGAAGGGGTGTGAAAATTGGCATAGTTATAGTTCATATGGGGGAGAAGCTGAGAAAGATAATATTTTTGTTTAAAATGTCTTAAAAATATAATAAATTAAATAAAATAAAATATTTATAATAATTCGTTACACCCTGTTAATGCGAATGATTAAAATTGTATATCAGACGCTCTGTGTTGAATTGTGAATTGATAAAATTGATTAACATACCTTTAGGCCCATTTAAATATTCATAAATTTTTAACATATATAGATTAAAAAACATTGGAAGAAAAAAATTAAATAAAAAAATAATATTTCCTAGAATTTGCACTCGAATTACGAGTGCAAGGCTATACTAGTTTATATAAAAATGCAAAATTTCAACTTTTTTAATTTTTTTTCATTTGTAGCTTATTTAAAATCAAAGAAGAAAATTATTGTCCGTCTGGTATTATAGTCGGTGGTAATGTTATACCCTATACCACTATGTGGTCAGGGTATAATGACTTTGTGCTGACGTTTGTAACTACCAAAAATATTTGACCTAGACCCATCTTTTATTATACCGATCGACACAGAATCACTTTCTGAACCCATTTAGCGATGTCCGTCCGTACGTCCGTCTGTTTGTCTGTGTGTCTTTTAATCACACTACAAGTAGTAAATATGAATGTATTTTTATGAAATTTGGTCCGTAAGCTTCTCCCATTCATAACATGAACCTTGTTAAAATTGGTGAAAATAGGTTTATGTTCAGACCCAGTCGCCATACAAATGACCCCTATGAAATCGACTAAAATTGTTATAAGATACAAATTATCATATAGATCTTAGTCAAATTCGGTTTGTGAATGTTTATTACTCCCATTAATCAGTAGTCAAAAGATAAACTCTACAATCATAGCCTGCTTCCCGATCTTCATATAAATCTATCAAAAAACAAAAATATTGCGCAAATTATTCATAACTTTGGTGTTTATGCAAAAAAAAAAAAAAATTCAAAGGCACAAAATGAATAACAATTTCGTTTATGCTTATTTTCTATATCCAATTATTTGGAGCTAATAGATAGGGTCTCTAAACGCATGGTATAAAGTTACCCATAGTCGGTCTAGACTGACATTCATAACTTCTTTAAGTACACATGCATTCATATCTATACATACCATACATACCAAAAAATACACTAACCCCAAGTGAAGGGTCATATTGCAATAAATTAGAGTATCTCTTAGTGAAATTGAACCCCACTTGTAGCGAAGTGACAAATTTATGCTAATGAACTTCAACCAAGTTGAAGAATGTTATTGACTAATGTTCAAATGGAGTCACTCAATTTTGAGAAAAACATATGAATTGATTTTTGAACGTACACTGATTGGTCAGTTAAGCCCCATCTTCAAAAATCAATACGAAAGAAATGTGTATGATCGTATTGTATGAATTAATAGAATAGAGACAGCTATAATTATTTTAAGCAAAAATTAATTAACTATTATCGTATATAAAGCCAAATTTTTATAAAAATAAAATCAATCACAATTTTGGTCTCGTCGTGGATGACACTGAAAACAAAAATAGAATTGTTTTACTGGCATAATCTGCCAACGAGCATAAACTCTGTCATATTCTGCCTAAATGCAAAACAAATTGAGATACATTTAAAAAGTGCATCTAGTGTGCACACGAGCACTGCTTTGAGGAAAGCACTTGACAAAATTCCTCCCAAGACTGGTCCGCTTCTTACCAGTCCTAGCCATCGACCACCCTACCATTTCTACACTCTACTATATGTGATGATCACACTTACTGTATGACGATTACATATACATTACCATACACTTAATTTTAAAAGAGTCTTGTAAGAGACACATATATATACACAATTTTATCGATATGCATATTAGCGTATCCCAAAAAAATATTTTTTTTTGAAAGCTTATAGTGGTAAATATGTTTGCGATTTTTTTCAGATTTATTGGAAGAGGTCGATAAAGTCGAATGTTACTCAAAAATCAGGTTTTTCGGAAATTTTTTGAGTTTTGCTTATTACGTGGCCTGTAACCACGATTTTCTTTTTTACAAAGTCAATATTCTAAAAGAAAAATTCTCATACTTTACATTTTTGTGCAGAAGTTTCGGCAATGTTTTTTTTCCTCAATTGTGTACCCTTTCTGGCATTTTTTCATTAATTTTGCATAAATTTTGAAAGTAATGCTTTGCAACTTTTATTATAGTTAAAAACTAATGATGGATAAATTCTGAGTCATTAAAAAAAAGTTATTAAATTTGCTTTTACCGTTCCAAATTAAACTCTTTTTACGCTTTGTACCCAATTTGTGAAATTAAAAATATTCTAAGGTGTTTGCTAGTGAAGAATCGGCTTTGTTTTAACGTTAAAAATATGAGATTTTTCACGCTTAGTTTTTATTTGTATTTTTTTTCCCCCCAATATTAAATATGGATGGTTTTTTTATCAGCTGCGTAAACCTTAGCAAAGAGAGCCAACATGGTTGATGTCGAAAAAAAATATTTTTTTGCATTGGGATTGCATATTACAACTTTTAAGATGTAGCTCTATGTCCAGAAATAAATTTTGAAAGTCTATGTCAGAAATCGTTACATTAACATAAGTATTAGCCAAGGCCATGCCGAATTCTGTAATAACATTTACCACCCGCAACTGCTGAAATTTGTTCTCTGTTGCCAGATATGTTTGTGAAACAATGTTGCCATAATTTGAAGTTGTAAAGATGCTAAATTGCAAATTCAAATTTCATTACCTTTATATTGAAAAATTAAATAATTATTAATAAATTCTTTGGTTTTTAAATCGAAAAATTAATACAAAACATAAGTTTCGATTTATATTTTTTAAATCTTATATTTTAAAAAAATTGATGAAAACTAAACTCAGTCCGTCTGGCCGTTCTATCCGGCCGATTTCCTTCATTTTTTTTGTTACGAAAGCTATCCGGATACAGATATGTCATCAACCATTGAAATTTACTCAACTCCCACCTTATTCAACTTATACTCAAACGCGATTCTTCCCTGTACATTTCTTATGGGACACGTTCACTCAAGCAATTCGAATTCTCATAGTTCCTCTTCTATTGAATGGATCTTGATCGTTTCACTCCCAGAACACTAAGTGGATCAAGTTCTTTCTCTTGTGCTATTAACTACTTAAATTTATTGAGTTTAAGAAAAGTTATGCGTGCACAATCAACTTTGCATTAGCGTTTTGTATTACCATCACGACAATAAAAAGTGTTGAATTGTGAATTGGTTAAGCTTGATTAGCATAAATTTAGGGTCTTATAAAATAATTTATTAAACGAAAAAAAAAAGTTGCACTCGAATTTCAAGGGCTAGGATCTTCTAGTTTTAATTAATATTATTTTGGATTTCATTTTTTTTTAACATCAAATTGAGTTTTTTTTTTTTTGATTTTAAATTAAATATTTTTAATTTTAGAGCGATTTTTTTAATTTCAAATAACTATAACAGAATTTACATTTTAAAAAGATACGATTATATTACAATAATTGGTTTATGGAATCTAATATTTCTTTGATGTCTTCATCTTCAAGTTCTTCTTGGCTCTGATATTTTGCTGACGATCGACTTTTATCAGCGACATCGCTCGGTATATTGCAAATGTAATAGCACCCATTTTTCAATTTCAAACCTTTTTTTATACGTATTAGAGAACATAATAACTCGGATTTTATTCTGTTGCAAAGTTTGCTTTTAACTAAAACCACTAAGCTAATCAATCGTTCAACTTAGGCTTTTTAGAAAGACAAAACTAATAAAGACAATACAAATATGGTTAACTCTTTAAATGGATTTTCGCCAATAGAATTTTTGTTAACTTCAATCAATAAGGAGGTTGTATTCAGTGTTGTATCCCTATATTGTTCTATGATATAACTCCAACGGATTTGAATTTTTTTCTGTTTCCGCTGATCTAACTTTAAACTCTTCTAATACATTGGTTATCGGTTCTTTTACCCGGTTTAATGTGTTTTGTATTGAAAATTTTGGCATTTTTTTAATACAATAATATTTTTTGGCAATCGACTTTTGATGTGTAAACATCTATACGCGCAGGGGGGTAAATTTCTATTTCACAATACAATCACAAAAACAGCGTAACTTATATCGGTGTGAGCTGAAGGAGATAACGCTGTGTGACTTATGATTGTATTGGTGAAAAAATATTTTCAAGAGAAACTGTTCATGGGCAATTACCCAATGCATTCGAAATTGGAATTGTGGTAGGAGAGACAAACCTAAGTAACTCGTGTTTTTAACACTTTTTTTTTATTGTTTGTAACATTCTATTTTAATAAATTTCACTTTTATTATTTTTATATTTAATTAATAAACACAATAACTATCGCTTGCTACCACTCAAAAAATCTCACAAATCTCACAAAATCATACAAATTTATACAAACATCTGATTTCGAGTTGCCAACTTCAAAAAATAAAACAGATGTTAACTTTGTAGCCAGATTGTTAAACCAGGGATACCAGAGCTTTCAAATGAAGTGAACTGCTGAAAATAATATAGAACAATTCGTAAATTTAAATTAAATTTTTTTATAATATTTTAGATTCTGGTTAATGTTTGCAAAAATTATTTATGCCTATATGATTATATTGTGTTTTATTTAAAAACTATTTTTCTTCATATAGAAAATTGAATAGTTTAGATTTCTTCTAATAATATAAACAAGCAGATTCCAGCCCTCGAAATTCGAATGCAAATTCTAGGAAATTTTATTTTTTCATTAAATGAAGACCCTAAAGGTATGCTAATCAATTAAAGCCAATTCACAAATCAACACAAAAAAAACAAACTCATTTTTATTACAAACACATTAACAAAATTAATAAACACACACATAGCATTGTATAATTTTATGTATGTGTTAGTAGCAAATATAAATGCAATTTACTCAAAATAAAGGAAAAAATTTAAAAATCTGTAAATCTGCAAAACGGCTAAAAAGAAATACTTTTCAAATAATATAGTTTGATCAAAATCGGGCTAAAACGGTGGAACAAAACATCGGTCACAAGAAATCGCCTAGCCTATTAATATTATAGATGAGTTCATCATTTAATAAGAATTCTAGCCTTTGAATATTTTTGATGTGTAAACATCTATACGCGCAGGGGGGTAAATTTGTATTTCACAATACAATCGCAAAAACAGCGTAACACATCGGTGTGAGCTGAAGTGTAAATCGGTGTGACTTTATCTGATTATATTTGTGAAAAAATTATGATATGTTCTTTTCTAAACATTTTCCAATTGTCTTTCAAAAAACATCAATTGTATTTCAGAAAACATCAATTGTATTTCAGAAACCATCAATATAATTTCAGAAAACATCAATTGAATTTCAGAAAACATCAATAGAATTTCAGAAAACATCACTTGAATTTCAGAAAACAACATTTGAGTTTCAAAAACATCAATTGAATTTCAGAAAGCATCAATAGAATTTCAGAAAACATCAATTGTATTTCAGAAACCATCAATATAATTTCAGAAAACATCATTCGATCAATTGTATTTCAGAAACCATCAATATAATTTCAGAAAACATCATTTGAATGCAGAAAACATAAATAGAATTTCAGAAAACATCTATAAAATTTCAGAAAACATCAATTGAATTTCAGAAAACATAAATAGAATTTCAGAAAACATAATTTCAGAAAACATAAATAGAATTTCAGAAAACATCAATATAATTTCAGAAAACATCATTCGAGTTTCAGAAAACATCGATTGAATTTCAGAAAACATCAATAGAATTTCAGAAAACATCAATATAATTTCAGAAAACATCATTCGAGTTTCAGAAAACATCATTTGAATTTCAGAAAACATAAATAGAATTTCAGAAAACATCAATATAATTTCAGAAAACATCATTCGAGTTTCAGAAAACGTCAATTGAATTTCAGAAAACATCAATAGAATTTCAGAAAACATCAATTGTATTTCAGAAAACATCAATTGAATTTCAGAAAACATAAATAGAATTTCAGAAAACATCATTCGAGTTTCAGAAAACATAATTTGAATTTCAGAAAACATAAATAGAATTTCAGAAAACATCAATATAATTTCAAAAAACATCATTCGAGTTTCAGAAAACATCAATTAAATTTCAGAAAACATCAATAGAATTTCAGAAAACATCAATTGTATTTCAGAAAACATCAATTGAATTTCAGAAAACATAAATAGAATTTCAGAAAACATCATTCGAGTTTCAGAAAACATAATTTGAATTTCAGAAAACATAAATAGAATTTCAGAAAACATCAATATAATTTCAAAAAACATCATTCGAGTTTCAGAAAACATCAATTAAATTTCAGAAAACATCAATAGAATTTCAGAAAACATCAATTGTATTTCAGAAAACATCAATTGAATTTCAGAAAACATAAATAGAATTTCAGAAAACATCATTCGAGTTTCAGAAAACATAATTTGAATTTCAGAAAACATAAATAGAATTTCAGAAAACATCAATATAATTTCAAAAAACATCATTCGAGTTTCAGAAAACATCAATTATATTTCAGAAAACATCAATAGAATTTCAGAAAACATCAATTGTATTTCAGAAAACAGCAATTGTATTTCAGAAAACATCATTTGAATTTCAGAAAACATAAATAGAATTTCAGAAAACATCAATTGAATTTCAAAAAGCATTATTTGAATTGCTGAGAACATTAATTGTGTATCAGAACACATCAATTGAATTTCAGAAAACATCGATTGCATTTCAGAAAACATCAATTGAATTTCAGAAAACAGCATAATCGACTTATTTTTTATGCACTGGAAAATATGATGTTGATGTTTTCTTTAATTATTAGATGTTTACACATCTCCCTTGTGATCGGACTCACACGATTTTTTTGATTCATTAAAAACTATTGTTGGTGTTTAGATTCTTCTATTTCAAAATGTTTTGTTATATTCGTTGAGAGAAACGAGCAGAGTGGTAATAAGAATAGTACACAAAATTCTCGTATTACACTTTGAGAAATTAAAACATATCAATGCCATTAAAATTAAAATTGTATATTCAAAAATAATGAAAAAATCAAAAAAAAAAAAAAAAAGATGCTGAAAGCAACTTTTTTTTAATAAAAGCTGCAAAGTTAGCATCTAGTATCTTTTCGTAAATTTTGGATCATAACCGACAAAAAAACTTGCTAAATCTAGCAACTAAAATGCTAAAATGGTCACACTGGTGAAAAATAATAGAAACGTAGCAGGCTTTAAAGAAGGAAAGGCTGACTTTGGATATTGAATCCTAAATTTATTTGTTTTTAAGCATTTTTTGGACAATTATGCATTCACTAATTCTTTGCCGGTTCATGGTGCGTGTAGATTTTGGACCATTAAACGCAAAGTTTTGGTGTCGATACGTTCATCAAAACGCTAAGCATAAGTACCTCTGATGCCCCACAAAAAAGTTTTCAAAGGCAAAAAGCTGTCGTTTATTTGAGGAATCATTATCATCATCATCATCATCATCGAAGCAGCTATCCATGTCTGCAGAAGAATCCAATTTTATCTTCCGGACCTGGTTTGAACTTGGCAATTTTGCAGAAGGTTGAACTATTTTGCCGTATACGCCTTCAATTTATCATTTACTTTTCAACAATTTATTCTTACTAGCAGATAACAGCCCTCGAAATTCGAGTGAAAATTATACGTAATTTTATTTAGTTATTTAGTAAATTATTTTATAAAACCCTTAAGGTATGCTAATCATTTTTACCCAATTCACATTTCAAAACTTTTTATCGTCGTTATTGGTTTATTTTTAAATTCAATACAGGGCTTTTTGCAAAAATATTAACAAATTTAATAAACACACATACACAGCATTGTTTAATTTTATGTATGTATTAGCAGTAACTTTAAATGCATTTAAAAAACCGTAAATATGGTGGATATCTAAAACGAAATACCTTTCAAATCAGGGATGTTTGGTCAAAATAGGATAAAAACTGCCAATCTTACATCGGCCACAAGAAATCACGTTGCCTGTTAACATTACAGATGTGATGATAACCACTTTGAGTGCAAAAGTGAAACTTTTGATTCGTTTCCCACAAATCTTTAAAATTGTTTGCAATTTTTCGGGCGTTTAGTGATATAGTGTATGTTTCAACAAAATGTAGTTCTAAAAATTGTTGCATTAATTGAATTTTCGTTGGCGGTTCAGCAGGATCAAAGGCATCATTCATGTTACCCACAAGCTACACACTTCTTGTCTTCAGCAAAACCATATCTATTTTTAAATGTAATTCCGCATAACAATTTAACTACTCACATTTATAAGATATTTACAAATATAAGCGGGAGTTGTTATAACACTCAGAAAAATTTTTGTGCACAGAAAACTTTTCTCGGTCAACTGATAACAAAAGAAAGTTTACACTATGTCTTGTTTACACTCGCTGAATATTTTTCCATTTTTGGTTTTACAAAATGGGTACAAGGCTTAAAAAAATTATAACTTTGGAGGGAAAATTCAATTTTTTTTAGTGTTTCAAGATTTATCCGTTTTTAAGTTTAATATAAATTTTTAAAATGTATGCTACATTTACAAAAAAAATGTCATAAAGGGTAACCAACTGAGCAAAAAAATAACCGAAACTTATGACTACTGCACAGAAAAGTAAAGTTTGAACAGCGTTCTCTTAAAAATTGACTTAGTAACATAGAAAATCGTGCTAATGGGCCGGGTAATGAGCATAATTCATAAAATGTCCGGAAAACCCGCATTCATGGGTAAAATTTGACTACAATGTCCTTTAAACCTCTTCCGAAAAATCTGAAAAATATCACAAAAAATACTTTACCCCATAAGCTTTTAAAAATGCTGGTATACCCATGAAAATCGAATAATATATTTTTTTTGGGACACACTAATGTATATATGATAATTTTTCCGATCACAGGCCAATCACAAGAAGGCCATAACATTGAGATGTCCCTATGTGGATGCAGGAAACTATTGCTGCTGCAGGTGCTGCCATACAAATCAATTTTAGATTTTTAACAAGGAGCTTTTCTGCTCAGATGGATATCGTAATAAAATTCAGCAAAATATTAAGAATGTAAAGCGAAGTTATGTATATTTGTGTGTTTATAGCGTATAGGAGGCCACTAATATTAATGTGAATAGTCGGACAACAAATGGACGTGATTGGATTTGTGGGCGTGGCACGTCCTATACAAAAAATGTAAAGTACTATGAAAGCGACAAGCTTGAAAATTTTGACAAGTACATTAATTAGCAATGTGAGTAGTCGTGGGAAATATGGGCGGAATCCGCAAAATTATAAGTCGCCTAAATCAAAAATAAAAAAATCACCAAATCTGAAAATTGCGAAAAACAAAACTCACATAAGGCATCTCTTACGAAACCTAGAATAATGGAAATTCGAAGTATAAATGCACGTTTCGACAGAGTTGTATCTTATGAGATTAATATGAAGTAAAACCTGTATGGTATGAAAACTGATTGTTAACCCCACTGCTCGTAGGTAAGAAAACTGACGTCAAATCTAACAAAAAATTACCTTTCGTACTTAAATAGCTAACTCAACTAAAATAGATCATTTGAGAAATTAGCATAAACCTTATTGCAAAATAAGTATTTTTTTAGTTTTACGAAAACAATTTTTTTAAACAAGTAAAATTAAGAAAGACAAAAAATGGAAGACACGTTTTATACTCTTTCAGCTTAATCGCGTGAAATAATTAATCGTTATTAAGAAAAAGTCTCATACTATAGCTAGAAATTGGTGCAAATTCAATACCAAATCTCCCATTTCAGGTCAACTGCGAGGGAAAATAAGCAAATCATTTGCAACAGTCTGCTATGATATCGACCTAAGGTACGAGTATTCTAGGCTAAAAATTTTGAAATGTTTCTTCATTATTTAATTTTTGTTGCTAGCGCAATAATTTCGCAAACTCACTTTTTCAAAAATCGTAACAGTTACAACGATAAAAGTATAAACTAAATAAAATTCTAACCAAAATTATTTTATGCAAACAAAAGCACAATCATTTTATATCTTCACAACGTCTTTTCACCGTAAATTTTTGCTGGGCTCAATTTGTTTTCCTTTGTTTAACAACAATCTTCTTTACTCATGTTAGATCATCAAAAGATTTATGGTTTTTCTCCATACTAACAGACCATGCATAATATTGTTTTTACTTGTCTTATTAAATGTATCTTCATTAAGAACTTTTTATGTATTGTTGAGATTTTTTTTTCCAAATTCATGACACCCATTCCTATAATTATTGTATTGTATTATTATGTTCTTCTAAGTTTTTCTACGTTGGTTGTTTAAGAAAAAATATGTTTAATGTGACTTGCTCAAAAATATAAACAAACAATGGAAATCAAGGTTAATTCGAAGCTAATTATATTTATATATGTAGGTATGGGTACGTGATGATTATACATGATGACTGTAGCTAAATGATAAAATTTACAAATGCTTTTAGCAGCTCTTTATTCTAGTTATATGCTTATATTACAAATTCGCTAGCTACAAAACCAAAATTGCTTGGTATAACTGCTGAATGAATTCTATTAGAAGATCGCCTATAAAACGGATATGCTCGATTTAATGTTTTTTTTTTTTTAATTTAAGTTAAGCCATTATTCTAAAATAATGCATAATTAATTCGGGATTTTTTATGACTTATTATAATTAATTTTAAGAAACAAACGTTCATTTTCTTAATAGCTCAACATTCTTGACATGTATGATTCTCTAATTAGTTTGCAAATCATAAAATATATTTTTTTTAGTTAATTTAATGTGACACTGATAAATGGGTTGATTTGTAACTACGTTAAGCCCTAACGAAGTACTCCATCCCATTGATTGCTTTTATATAAACTGACAGCTACACAGAATGGATATCGTGACATGTTCTGAACTATTTATGCGATTTAAATTAAATGGCTTGCAGCTGAGTAATGCAAATATAAGGAAATATGAGAACATTGTTAAATATAGTGGCTGGTCTATATTTTATTTAATACAATATTTGTTCTGAAATAATTAATTGAATGCATTTCTTTAAATACTTCAAATTGAATTGAAAACAATAAGTGATTCATAAAATTCCACATATGTTAAATGTATGGACGACAGTAAAGAATGACATGAATTTGTTAGAAAAGAAGTTCAGATATTTATTATAGTGGAAAAATACTTTTAAACCTGTGTCAAAAAAATTAGCATGTTTTGTAAAAAGATTTGAATTAATAAAGAATGACAAAAGGTAAGGCTAAAATCTTTGTCTACTGAATACGATAAAATGAAAAGTATTTCAAAGAGGCGATGATTTGGCATAGATTGTATTTAATCTTATATGAGATGCATCAGCTTTAAGCTTTTAATGAACAAGGAACAACTTTGCCCTTGAAACATTTATTTTAGTGGTCTTTTTTTATTATTTTTATTTAAATTTTACAAAGTTTATCACAAATGAATATTTTCTCTGCTTTCTCTGAATTTTTTAATGCAGCATTGGGGAAAATAACCAAAATTAGCGTGAACCTATTTGGCGGAATTTAGTGACTAGCGTAATATAAAAAAGAGGTAATGAGTGTTTGTTTGTTTATAGGAGGTAATCTACTTAACTGCTCATCTGATTTTAAAAATGTTAGTTCCAGTATATAGATTGCTTAAGGATGGACATAGGCTATAATTTTTTTGAAATTTTTACTGGGCGTGGCGCCTCCAATATAAAGGGAACTTTTAATATAAATATATTGTGTATTATGACAGAAAGAGCTTTGCAAGTGTGTGTGTGTCACCTCTGTTAGTAGCCATGCCATAAATGGGCGGGATCGTATAAGTGGGCGTGGCACCTCCAACACAAAGTAATATTTCAATATTATATATCTCGAGTACTATGACACAGACAGCTTTGCAAATTTGTCTGAGGTCATCTATTATTAATGTGAGTCGTCGGAAAAAATGTGGGCGGTATCGTTGAAATGGACGTGGTACCTCCCATACAAAGTAAATATTAAATGTCATATATCTGTAGTACTGTAATAGTGAGAGCCTTGGGACTTCGCGTGAGCCCATAACTTATTCATGCAATTAGTCTAACAAAAAATGGACGTCATCGGAGCAGTGGGCGCTTCACCGCCGATACAAAGTATATATATAATATAATTTAACTGGTACACTATAAAAGGGAACTCCTCGATATTTTGCAAAAGTTCAACAGATACTAGTGTGAGTAAACCGATAAAAATTGGGTGGATTGGGATTAGTGGGCGTGGCACTTCCTATACAAAAAAATATGAATTAAAACGAAAGCGACAGCCTTGAAACTTTTGACAAGCACATTTATTAGCAATGTGAGTAGTCGTGGAAAATATATGCGGAATCGCGAAATTCAAAAATCGCGAAAATCAAAAATCGCCAATATCAAAAATCACCAAAACCGAAAATCGACAAAAACAAAAATATTTAAAATCAAAAATGGGCAAAATCAAAAATCGCTCGAATCAAAAATCGCTAAAATAAAAATTGGCAGATGATATTCCAAATTCAAGACTAATAGTTAAGCCGCGCAGTGGCGCCCTTTCCCAAATAGCGTGGCAAAAAAAAAATTCAGTAAAACTAATGAATGTGTGGGATAGAGGATTTCTCACAGGTTAAGAATCAATAAACAGTTTCAAAATCGGATAAAAATTATGGATGATAGAGCTCCGCAAATTTGGAATTTTTTTAGCTTTTAGAAAAAGGCGCATAATTTTTTGAAAAAGATCATCTTTCAAATCAAATTGTAGTCAAACCAGTTACCCGACTATAATGCCATTGGAGTCGTTGGAAATGTATTTTTATTTGCTAGAAAACAGAATTAAAAATTATGTTATTTGGTTGTTAACTTCTTCTACACACTCAGTTTTTCAAATCTATACTAATATAATAAAGAGCTAATGTGTGTTTGTTTGTTTGTTTGTTTGTTTGTTTGTAGGGGGTAATCTCCGTAACTAGCCATCTGATCTTCATGAAATTTACAAGGAGTCTTACTGCGGATATGGGAAGTGCTATAGGCTATAATTTTTTTAATATTTTTAGTGGGCGTGGCACCTCCCACACAAAGTAAATTTTTAATATCATATACATATCTTGAGTACCATGACAGGGAGAGCTTTGCAAATTTGTGTGAGGTCACATATTGTTAATATTAGTAGCCGCGCCGGAAATGGGCCGGATCGGAGAAGTGGACGTGGTACCTCCCATACAAGTAATAATTCAATGTTATATATCTCGAGTGCTGTGATAGAGAGAGCTTTTAAAATTTGTCTGATGGCACTTATTATTAATGTGAGCAGTCGGACAAAAAATGGGCACTATCGGACTAATTGGCATGGCACCTGCCATACAAATATAATATAAAATGCCATATATCTGGAGTACTGTTACAGTGAGAGTCTTGGGACTTTGTGTGAACCCATGAGTTATTCATATGATTAGTTAGACAAAAAATGGGCGTGATCGGAGCAGTGTGCATGGCACCGCCCGTACAAAGTAAATACATATATGATATCATATAACTGGTGTACTAAAAGAGGTAAGCTTTGGCACTTTGCACGACACCATCAGATTTTAGTATGAGTAGTCAGACAAAAAATTGGCGGGTTCACACCAATGGGCGTGGAGCTCCCCATGCAAAGTAACTATTAAATGTCATATATTTGGAGTACTGTAAAAGAGAGAGCTTTGTGGCTTTGCGTGAGCCCATATGTACTTTGTGTGATTAGTAGAACAAAAAAATGGGCGTGATAGAAGCAGTGGGCGTAGCACCGCCTATGCAAAGTAGATATCTAATATCATATAACTGGGAAAGGCTCGACATTTTGCACGAGTCCATCAGATATTAATGTGAGTAGTCCAACAAAATTTGGGCGGGATCGGATAAGTGGGCGTGGCATCTCCTATATCAAAAATATGATGTACTACGAAAGCAACAGTCTTTTGACAAGTACATTAGTTATACATGTGATTTGTCGTGGAAAATATATTGTCAAAATCAAAAATTGCGAAAACAAACAAAAAAAATTTTATATCAGTAAGTATCAAAAAAAAGAATTAAAGAGGTAATGTGTTTGTTTGTTTGTAGGAGGTAATCTCCGTAACGACTTATCTGATCTTCCTGAAATTTTCACTGATTCTTACTGCGGATATCGGAAGTGCTACAGGCTGTATTTTTTTTAATATTTTTATTGGGCGTGGCACCTCCCATTCAAAGTAGATTTTTAATATCATATATATAAAGTACTATCTATGATAGAGAGAGCTTTGAAAATTTATCTTAGGTCATCTATTATTAACGTGAGTATTCAGACAAAAAAAATGGGCGGGATTGGACAAATGCGCATGGTACCCCTATACAAACTTAATATTAAATGTGATATATCTGAATTACTGTGTTAGTGAGAGCCTTGGGACTTGCGTGAGCCTTTTCGTAACAATTCGGAAGGGGGGGAGGGGGAGGGTGTAGCGAAGCGCACCGGGTTACATCTAGTATACTATATTGTCGTAATATTCTCTACTTTGATAGAATAGAACTAAAAATGTTTAAATATGTTTACTGAAATATTACCTAAAGTAGTTCACAAATATAATACTCTAACTAGTTAAAGTAAATCAGACTACATATACTTGCTAGTCTGCACGCAACAACCATAAAGTTTTAAAAACATCATGACATACACTGGATAGATGGGTAGAGTTTTTTTGCCATAGGTTAGGTTAGGTTAGATTGAAAGTGGCTGCTAAACCAAAGGAAAAGCACACTTAGACTCTGCGGCCCATTGTGATACCACGGGACGAATAGGTGTTCCTCTCAGTCCCCACCGTAGAACCAGTTTGAGCTCCTGATGAAGCCCCTGATATGTGAAATGTCCACATTTGAGAGATCAGATAAATCGTGAAGAACCGGTGATCCCAATGTTCGAAGTCTCGTTCTGGAGAGCGTCGGGCAATAGCAAAGGAAGTGTTCTATGCTCTCCACCTCCTCCACATCTATGCACCTACGACAGAAGTCATTTGATGATAACAGTGATAACAGCAACTACTGTTGAAATCTCCCCATGGGGAAGTGATAGTGGCGCACTAGGGCGCTTATGATTTAGAGCCAGCCAGGTCGGTCTCGTGATCCTGCATGTTGATCCATTAGCCCATCTGCTGTCAGTTAAGCCGAAGTTCCAGCTTGCAAGATTTCAGGGGTGTACCAATACATTTCAAGTCCGCTGGAACCCGTAAGGTAGTGCCCTGTCTTACCAACTTATCAGCTTTACAGTCTGATGTCTAACTGCTTGGCCATCTAATTTAAAGACGTACGGCAGCTAAGTGTGGTTCTTGTTTTCAGGAACATTGATTCCAAGGATTTTACCGAGGCCTGACTATCAGAGTAGATGTTGACTGCGGTTGTAGATGGAATATTCCGACCCAACCAGTCAGCAACTTCCTTTATTACCAGTACCTCTGCCTAATAAACGCTGCAGTGGTCTAGAAACCTGCGAGCCAGATTTATTCCAACCTCCTTTTGTTTTGCCATAACTCGGTGAAAAATTTATCGATTTTAAAGTTATATAGCTGATGTTAAAGGTTATAAAATATCAAATATTATCTAATTTTTGCAGATTTTTATACCATTTTTCACGATTTTTTTTTGTGCTTGAAAACATAAATTAAAATTTTTTTTCATATTTAATTTTGATAGGACGGCGAAGTGTTTATAAGAAGATTGTTAATGTTTTGTAATTTTGGTGTATTGGTAATAATAAAAACTACAAATTCTGGAAGGCAATGATCGTCAATATTTTGTTAATGAATTCAGCACAATAACAAATCCGCTTGAACTACTTGGATTATTTTTTAAAGGTCGAAAATTTAAAATGTATGTATTTTGCAACAATTAGAAACCGTTGACTTGATAACAGGTTAAAAAAATTAAGTTAACGTAATAAAAAATTTGCACTTAGAAATTAAAAAAAAAAAACGAAAATTTGCTAGCACTACCTGTACTATTTTTTAGCGGTTACCGAATTCAGCATAATAAAATAAAATAAAGTAAATAGAAACTTTTATGCCTAGCATTATTGACTGATGACTGATATATATTGACCTACATTTCCGTGCTGAGGCCAGTTGGCATTTGACTCAATAAGAGGCCGCAGAATATTTTGGTCAAAAGTAAAAAGAGTGTAGTGCAATAATGTCTTTACAACATTTTAAATTGTTTGATTTATTTATAAGCTCGTTAGACGAAAGCGCGTTTAGATTGGGTGTTATAAAAGAAGTAGAGGTTTCACCAGAACAGGAAGAAAGAAAACTTCACAACATTTTCATGAATATTAAGACAAAATGGAAAGCTTCCAATCATACAAAGGAAATCTGGCTTAATGAATTCACGACATTAAAAATCTGACCGAACTAGAGGAAGACCAGGAAAATCTTTGGAAGAGTGTTCGTCGTGCACAAATTATAAGTCTTTGAGTGATTAATTAAGAAAATTTCATTGCGAAATTTGGAATTTTGAGAACTTTGAAACTTGAAACTTGAACTTTGAAAATTGGCAAAATATGGCCAAAAGTGGACCGATTCCATTAAATCTTTACAATGCTTTTTGCATTATTTTTGTAATTTTTTTAAACATAGTACAGAAATTTGGCATCTTTTGTGGCATTTTAACTAAATTTTAAAGAAAATTTGTATGGGGAGTATTACACTAAGATGACAAATTTCCAAATTAATGACAATAATTGGCACCAAAATCGCCAAGGTACCTATAGGGGAAATAACAATTCCAGAGGTAGAAATGGGAATAACTACATGAATAACAGAAATCAGAACCAACGTGACAATAGGGAACGTAATTATCAAATTTCGAACAACTATAGAGGTCGGGACAGACAAGTCCGACCAATAGAAAATACAAACAATACGTGTACGGAAAACTTCGAATAGCCTCTGGGGGAAAAAGGGACATAAATATATATAAATTTAATCTTAACTTTGGTGTGTTTGTAAAATTTTTGAATTATCATACAAAACAAATGCTTGTTTTACTTGTGGACACAGGAGCAGACATATGTCTAATAATAAAGGAAAATCTTGGGGAAGATAATTTCGTCAACAAACGGAACATAACATCAATTAGTGGTATAGGAAATGTAGTAATTAAGTTAATAGGTTCAACCGATCTGGAGATTAGCAGAAAGAATTTTACAGTAACCTATGGATTTGATGTGGTACACAATGACTTCCCTATACCATGCAGCGGAATCATAGGGATAAATTTTTTGAAAACTTTCAAATGTAGCATTGACTTTATGGAAGATAAAGAATGTCTTATTATGAGACCTAAATATTTTCGCACCCTAACAATTCCGATACATCACACGTACACTGATGACTACGTCATTCTACCAGCAAGAGCTCAGGTAATACGTAAAATACCATTTAACACTCAGTATGAGGAACTACTGGTATTGAGCCAGGAAATAAAACCAGGCGTATACATTGCAAATACATTAGTTCAAGGCAATAACGCGTATGTCAGAATTCTTAACACTAACAAAGAAATTATGACACTGGATATTAATGACATTAGAACTGAGAACTTGTACGAGTACGATGTTATATATCCGAATAACGAGCAGAAAATGGACAATAGGAAAGATAAAATTTTAGAAAAATTATCGAAAAATTTCCCTAAAGAATTCGAAAGTGAACTCACAACATTGTGCACAGATTATTCGGATCTATTCGCTTTGGAAACGGAGAAAATTTCCCAAAACAATTTCTACAAACAACATTTAAGGCTAGGTGATAACACACCAACATATATAAAAAATTATAGAATCCCACATTCACAAAAATTAGAAGTAGAGAAACAAGTGAGAAAATTGATAGATGATGATATTGTAGAACCATCAATGTCAGAGTACAACAGTCCATTGCTGATTGTACCAAAAATGGGACTCCGAAACTCGACAGAGAAAAGGTGGAGATTAGTGGTAGACTATCGCCAAGTAATTAAAAGATTATTAGCAGATAAATTCCCACTTCCAAGAATAGACGACATTCTTGATCAATTGGGTAGAGCAAAATACTTTTCGTGCCTTGACTTAATGTCAGGTTTTCATCAAATTGAGCTACATGAAGTTTCAAGAGACATAACGTCATTTTCAACTGAAAATGGTTCTTATCGTTTCAAACGACTCCCTTACGGACTAAAGATAGCTCCAAATCCGTTTCAGCGTATGATGACTCTAGCATTCACTGGTTTGAAACCATCCCAGACATTTCTATACATGGATGACTTAGTTGTGTTAGGCTGATCTGCAAAACATATGTTGAACAACTTAACAGATGTTTTTGATTGCCGAAAACACAATCTAAAGTTGCATCCTGAAAAATGTAAATTTTTTATGCACGAGGTTACTTACCTTGGTCATAAATGCACTAATGAAGGCATTTTACCAGATGATGGAAAGTATTCGGCAATTAGACATTACCCAGTACCATTGAATGCAGATGAAGCTAGAAGATTCATTGCTTTCTGTAACTATTACAGAAAGTTTATTGGCAATTTTGCTGATTACTCCCGTCATATAACGAGACTTACGAAGAAAGGAGTAGAATTCTGTTGGACGACCGAATGCCAACAAACTTTTGAATATTTGAAAAACGCTCTACTCAGCCCACAGATACTACAGTATCCGAACTTCACCAAAGAATTTTGTATCACAACGAATGCAAGTACACATGCATGCGGTGCAGTTTTGACACAGGAGTATATTGGTAGACAACTACCAATATGATATGCTTCGAAATCTTTTACGAAAGGTAAAAGCAATAAATCAACAATTGAGCAGGAACTCACTGCAATTCATTGGGCAATCCAATACTTTAGACCATATATATATGGTAAACATTTTTTGGTAAAAACAGATCATCGGCCATTAACTTACTTATTTTCCATGAAAAACCCCAGCTCAAAGCTGACTAGAATTAGACTAGATTTAGAGGAATACGACTTTATAGTCGAGTATCTCAGAGGCAAAGATAATTATGTAGCAGATGCACTATCACGTATAACGACAGATGATCTGAAGGATATAAATATAGATAAAGCAGTTCACAAGGTAACAACGAGATCGGCTAAATCAAAATTAGACTTGAATAGAAATAATAACGAGAAAGAGAAGAATCAGCATTTAACGTACAATAAGCCCCATATATTCGAAGTCATAAACCCATCTGACGTCAGGCGATACCATAAGCTCGAGATTACTTCAGACCATTGTTTATTGAAACATGGCAAACGGAAAATAGAGAAAATATTAATAAATGATATATTTACTAAAGGGAAAATTGACTTCGGACAGTTATTCCCCAGGTTAGAATCACTAACCGGTAAATATAAGATAAATAAAGTACGAATGGCACCTAATGAAAAAATTTTCGAATTTGTCTCAATGCAAGATTTTAAGGCCAAGGGCAATATATTTTTGGATAAATTAAGAGTAGCGCTACTCCCAAAGGCGACCGATTTCAAAGAATTTTCATAGATCTCATCATTGTAAACCATTATTATTCAAATTTCATTGAAATAGAATAACATTTGCGAAATTCAGTGGCATTAAAACCAATTTTTAAGGAAAATTTGTATGGTCCGATTCCAACAAATTTATGTAGGATTCGTCTCTGGGTTAAAAACACTTTGAGTTTCAAATTTCAGCACATCATCTTAATATTTGCAACATGTAATATTAGCACCAAAATAATATTGAAATTTGATAGGATATATTGAAGCCCCCTGTAGACGTAGCATCCTCTCCGCCAGCACCCATTTTAAATTTTTCAAATATATTAATTAGTTTAAAAGTTATAATTTTTGCAACAAAAAAAGTCAAAAGGCCCCACTGTGAAAAAAAAATATTGTATATCAGCAAGCATTGAAATAAAAAACATATAAATTAAATTAAACAAAATATTTTAGTTGCACAATACGAACTTCATAGAAAAAATTGACTCTGAAATAAAACATAACAATAAGTCTCGGTAGGTCGTAGCGAAGCACGAAATTAAACAACAAATTGAAAAAAAAATTTAATTTTACTTTATAAGCCCACGATTGGCTTTTTTATAAAAATTTTGTTTAGTTTTTCTCATTGTGAACATCTTGTCGAGTTTTGCTAAGGATTTCTTTAACTAAAGCCCATGACGGTTGTATTTTGCAGTTGTTTTGCAAAAAAAATATAGTGTCGGTCTAGAGTAATGAATCGGTGCCAAATCCGGCCACAATAACCTGAAATGTAGCTATCTTTGTTTAAAGTACCTCTGTTGACAAATAATTCTTTGAATGGCCTACTACTATAAAGTCCCTGCCAACCTCAATGGTGATGACAAATTTACCCACTTTTTTTTTAGTTATGTATTCTTTATACATATTTACAATCCCGTATAATATTGTTTTTCTGAAAGCTATTAAAACTTCTCCTTGGCTTATGATTCTTTACCTATTTTAAGGTAAACGATTTAAAATGGTTCAGCACAGTTTCAAAAAATGTTCTCGTTCTATTCTTTGCAAGTTTATCTTGTTCATCAGTTCTGAGAATTGTATAACAACGCATTGCCTCAAAGTAAATTTTTTCATCATATCTTGTACTTTTTGTTATCAGTTTGGGAATATATTTTTTTTTTTCGAAAATTCTTTGTAGAAAATTTACTGATTTTACAGATTTTGCTGATTTACAATCAAAAAATCCATAAGTTCCTCGCATATCTAGGCTATTCGATACTCTAGATATTTAGAAATCAGTTAAAGAGATTTGAGGCTGTTGATAAGGACGTGCAAGTTAGCCAAGGTCCGGTGCCATAAGTTGTAGTTAGACTGTTTAAAAAGTGTCCAAAATATGTTTACATGTTTTTGTTTTTGAGTTTTCATTATCTCAATCAATTTGTGCTAAAACCCGCATGGTAACATATTTTTCAAAGTTCACAAAACTTGAAAAGTAAAGAAAGTCTTCTTGTTGTTTTGGTGTGACTAAATTATTTTCATTTTTTTAAAAATTCTATCGTCATTTTAAATAACTATAATGAGAAGATATATAACTTTGGGCACCGCAATTTTATGCAAAAGTTCAATCAAATATTTCTTCCACTGTTCTCAAAATATTTGATGGAACTTCAAATGGTGTAACGGTTGTTTATATAATCTCAATGGCATTGACTTGCCTTATTCATAGCCAACCCATCCTAACTAAATAAAACTTTAAAAAATTAAAAAAAACTTTTTTTTGTTAATAATACATCAAAAAATTCTTGTAAATACCAAAAGCATTACCCACATGTTTTTCGTTTATATCCCACACTTTGTGGGCTTTTATTATTGAAATGCAAACAATCCCGATTAAAAGTCAAGGCTGTTTCTACTAAACATGAATTAAATTTAGCATTTAGTTTACAAAATATATATTCGCCAGAGAGTATCACACATTAATCTTGACATTAAATAAACCACCCAAAAAGTCAGCAATTGAACGCAGGCGATTAATAAGCCATGCACAGTAAAACCATCGATAGCCAAAAGAAAAAGAAACACACTTAGAACACAAAAGACTTAAGAAACATACTTGGCGCGTCACATATATTCATACATACGTATTTACACGGTAACAAGGACAAATTAATGAATATTTAGCCGTGAGGAATCATGATTTCATTGAATTTTTTTTTTAACAATATTTACAAATAACTTAAGCTTCAAACTATAAATGTGCTTAGAATTTGTAATGGCATTTAATGTATTGTTTTTTTTTAATTTTTCTCAAAAAAACTGATTATCATTCCTAGTCATAAAAAATATTCATTTGTTCTTCTGCTATTAAATAAGTGTCTATTTAACTAGATGGTTATAAAAAGCTACTGTTTCTTTTAAGAAAAATTTAAAGATTTTTTTTTTTTTTTTAAGATGAATTGTATTATTTATTTTGCTAAATATTGTATTATTCTTTCTAGGAGTGGCTCTCAAAAAAAAAAAAAAAATTAATGGAATTTGTTGATATTTAAAGCAATTTAATATTTTGAGGCTTTAAAGTAATAAATAATAATTAAAAATAATCTTGAAAAAAAAAATTTTTAAGTGCCATTCAACTGTTCTATAAAATTTATTATTTTTATACATTTTTTGAAGTGCATGATATAAGCGGATCGTAAATGTTGTTTCATTATTGAGTGATGGCATTTATATTTAGCCATCAGAATAATAAAATTAAATTTCATGATTTTGTTCTTAATCCTTATACTGTACTCAAAATTTATCCGATTATAAGGAATTTCTCTAGATATAATCGATATTTTTAAACTGGAAATGTAAATCCTTCGTGAATAAATCCACAACTACATTTCTTAGAATAGACAACTGAGGCAATGATCGCAATATCTTTTTATATAAAAACTCTTATTGTTGCAGAACTTATATTTTTCAATGGCATCAGTAGAATCACTGAATAAGTATCGTTTCAAAGAACTAGTTAACAAGGAAAACGTTGTAGTTTATTCACATTTTATATATAGAAATTGTCACATGTGTTGTCAGGAATTTTTTCTTAAGTGCATCACAAATGAAATTTGTTTTGGATTTTTAACAAATGTTTTATTTCGAATGCCGTTGGCATAAAATTTAAAAAATTATAATTTTTAGCGAACCACTTCCATTAAATGTTGAAGTCGTGTCCTTACTGAATTAGACTTAAATGATTTTTATTAAAGACTAATAGAAGATATAATATTCCTGGGACTTTCAGCATATATTCTTAAAAGACTTTTAGTAGTAAAAAGGTTTAAAACTCAAGAACTTTTTTTAAGGGAAAAAACTTGTTAAGAATTTTTTGATGTCTTCACATCTATACGCGCAGGGGGGTAAATTTCTGTTTCACAATACAATCACAAAAACAGCGTAACATGTGAGCGTAAGAATAAATCAGCGTATGTGAGCGTAAGAAAAAATAGGTGTGACTTATGATTATATTGGTGAAAAAATTACGATATGTAATAACCTGTTTGAAAATGCAAAATGAAAAACAAAAAATGAAAAATGAAAAATATGAAATGAAAAATGATAAATAAAAAATGAAAAATAAACAATGAAAACTGGAAAATATAAATAAAAATGAGAAATAAAAATGCAAATAAAAAATAAAAATTAAAAAATTAAAAATAAAAAATGAAAAACGCAAAATGAAAAATGAAAAATACAAAATGAAAAATAAAAAATGAAAAATAAAAAAGGAAAAATAAAAAATTAAAAATAAAAAATTAAATATTAAAAATAAAAAATTAAAAATAAAAAATTAAATTTTAAAAATAAAAAATGAAAAATAAAAATTGAAAAATAAAAATGAGAAATGAAAAATAAAAATAAAAACTGAAAAATGAAAAAATGACAAATGAAAAATAAAAATGGAAAATGAAAAATGAAAGACGAGAAATGAAAAATGAGATATATAAAATAAAAACGAAAATTAAAAATTAACCGGTTGAAATAATAAAAAATAATAATTATTTTTATATTAGCAGAGCTCCTGCAGTTGACTGCTATAAGTGATATATAGATAACGCTTTCTGTTTGATTTTAAAAAAGTGCCATAAAAAAAACTTTAATTACTAGATGTTTACACATCTCCCCTGTGATCGGACTTATATGATTTTTTTTTTTGTTAATTAATTACTAGTATTTAATCTTTATATATAAAAATTATGAACATGTAAAAGAGCCTAAAGGTATATTAATCAATTGTAGCAATTCGCAATTCAACACAGAGCGTCTGATATATAATTAAAATCATTCTCATTAACAGGGTGTAACGAATTATTATAAATATTTAATATTATTTAATTTAATATATTTTTAAGACAGATTAAAAATATAAACTATAACTGTACGAATTTTTACACTCTTTCGTGCCCGCATATTGCTTAAAAAGGTAACTAAAAATTTACCTTTACATATTAATATATATATTAATGCATTATTTTTATTAATTCGTTCTTTATTTACAATCTATTCAAAGATAATAAGCAAATTTGACTAAGTAGATATCGGAGGGGTTGTGTAATCCCGATAAGAGACATTGCATATAACAAAATAAATGAGATGATTTTTAGAATATTAAATGATAAGTTATTTTCGGAACGGGAGATCCAACATATGGATGCGCTTTAGTCTTTTAGTTTCATGGGCATCATCTAATAATGTGATAGCCACAGGATTATCGTGACTGCATAGTCTTTGCAGATATCTTTCGCTTGCGGATCTAATTTCCTCTCGAACAGATGATACAGAAAGATCTCTTTTGATAACACTATTCCTAATATACCATGGTGCATCTACGATTTGACTCAGTGTTTTGGCTTGGTATCTCTCAAGAATATCAATATTGGAGTTGCCATATGTCCAGATTTAATAACTGTATAAATTCGAAATTTATTATTTAAACATAACTGAGAATTTGAACCTAAGAGTGTTGTTGTTTGCTTTTTATATGATCTCTCCAGGTAAGTCGTCTATTAAGAATCTTTCCCAAATATTTTACGTTTTCCCTTTTTGGGATTAAGTTACTATTTATGGTAACACTTGGACATTCACCACGCCTGAGTGTAAGTGTTGTATGGTTGGATTTATCAGAATTTACTTTCACGTTCCATTTTGATAGCCATTGGTCAAGTTCATTAAGCTCGTTTTGTACAAGTGAAGATGCTTCATATGGAGACTAGCTTACGACAATTATTGCTGTATCGTCTGCGTATGCTATGACCAATACGTTATCAAGTGTAGATATATCAGCTCTATAAATTGTATACAAAATTGGAGCCAATACGCTGCCCTGCGATATACCAGCTTTAATTTCATAAAGTTCTGATCTCACATCATTGACTTTTATGTAGAAATATCTATTCGATAAATAACTTTTAAAAAATTGATTATAGGGTGCAGGTAAGAAGTGTTTTATTTTATAAAGTAACCCTGGATACCAGACTCTGTCAAAGACGCTCGCTGTCAAGAAAAATCGCAGAGTAAGTTATTTTTTTCTCAAGAGCATCTCTTATAATATTTACAATTCGGTATATCTGTTCAGGAGTACCGTGTTTGTGTCGAAACCCAAACTGATGTTCAGGAACTATATTTCTTTCATTTAAAATTTGTGATAATCTTTTAAAAAACATTTTTTCAAATATCTTAGAGAAAGTTGTAAGCAAACTGATTGGTCTACATGAAGATGCTAAGTTGTTAGGTATATTAGATTTTTATATCATTATTATTTCTGCACATTTCCATTGATATGGAAAGTGGTTAAGTCGTAATATTGAATTATAAACTACAGTTAAAAAAATAATACATTTACGAGTTAAGGGATTGGCAACATTTGCATCAATAAGGTCGTATCCAGGACATTTATTTGTATATAATATTCCTATTTCATTTTGAACTTCATTTGAAGTAAAATATTTTATTGGAAAGTCCATTTGTAAAGGACAAGACAAATAGTCCAATATTACTTCTTGTTGTCTTGTTTTGTTGAAAGAAAATGGCGTAGATATATTTTTTAAATGAAGAGCAAATGTCCATTGGATTTTCTAAGAATATACTTTTCTGCTGCCATTTTAATATGTTTGGTAGCTTTCCACAGCCGGTGGTGATCATATTTTGAGTTGTTTATTTCTTCAAGAAGTTCTATTGTTTTTGCATTCTTGTGGTCAAATAGTAAATGCTTGAGATCTTTAACTGCTTTGCGTTTTTACTTATTTGCCATCTTTTGCGAAGCCTTCTTTTTTCTGCTAATAACTGACGTATTTCTAAGGATATTCCGAGATTTACTTGTTGTTGTGATGTTTCTTGCATTGGAGTTGAGACTTGCGCCGCTTTTTTGTATTTTATTTGTAAAATTTGCAGCTGCTTCGTCTAGCTCCATTTCTGTTTTGAAACTTATTCTAAGAATTTAGAAATAAGTATCTATATATTAATTACCATATTTTCTAGTCAAAGAAAATTTTTTAATACAATATTGTGGAGGAAAGGGAATGCGAATTCGTTTTCGATTTTTGTATAGTTCTATTCTTATATAAATAGATCTTATTAAGCTATCGAATTGTTAAGGGAGAGTATGTATGGTCAATCTATATCCGTAGAGTTATACTCTTACTTAACAGCACGATAGTGCAAGAAGAAACATATAAGTATAAAAGCACTGTAGGGAATGTCTAAGAAACGTATCATAGAACGGAGTTATCAAATGATAACCATTTTCTGGAATACACCCAAAAAGCTGTTATTTTGAATACTTTAAAGAAAATATTTGTTGTTTCAGATCATCTTCTTAATATTGTGCAAATTTTTTAGAAAGCATAACCCTTGTTTGAAAATTTTTTAATTTAAGAAAAAGTAGTTTTTAAGAAAACTAGTTTTTAAAGAAAATCTACTTATTACAAAAAAGGTACTTTTTAAGAAAAATTTGTTTTTTTTTAAGATAATGTGCTTATTAGAAATGGTTCCTTTTTGAAAAGGTTGTTTTTAAGAAAATTTACTTTTTTTTTTTTTAATAAAATGTACTTTTTTATGAATATATAATTTTTTTTATTAAGTACTTTTAAGAAAATGTATTTTTTTTTAAGAAAATTTGCTTTTACAAATAATTATTTTCTTTTTAAATTTACTAAAAAAATGTGCTGCTTCAAGAAAAGGTACTTTTTAAGAAAAGGTCTTTTTAAAAGGTACTTTTTTAAGAAAAGTTATTTTTTGAGAAAAGCTATATTTTTTAAGAATTGTGCTGTTAAGAAATTTTTCTTTCTAATAAAAATTTATTTTATTTAAAAAATTTACTTTAAAAACTATACTGCTTTTAGAAAATGTACTTTACTAGTAAAAGGTAGTTTTTGGAGGTACCTTTTAATAAAAAGTTTTTTATTAAGAAAATGTACACTCTATGAAAAGTTACTTTTGTAAGTATTGGTATTAAATTAGGAAAATTACTTTTGTTATACATTTAGAAAATTTAATTTTTATGTTGCTTTTAGAAAATGTATTTATTTAAGATATACATATTTCTATGTACTTTTAAATGTGCTTTTATAAAAAAATTATTTTTTTAAAAATTTACTTTTAAGAAATGTACTGCTGTAAAAAATTTACTTTCCTAGAAGAGGTACTTTTTAAAAAAGTTAAGTTTTTTTAAGAATTGGTACTTCTTTAAGAAAAGTATTTTTTTATGTACTGTTAAGAAATTGTACTTAAAAAAAACTTTTTAAAGAAACTTTTTAAAAAAACTTTTTAAAAAAACTTTGCTTAAAAAATATATTGGATTAAAAAAAGGTACTTTCTTTATAAAAGTTACTTTATTAAGAAAACATAGTTTTTAAGAAAAATTTACATAAGGAAATGTGCTGCTGTAAGCAAGTGTACTGTCTTAGAAAAGGTACTTTTTTAAGAAAAGTAATGTTTTTTTTTAAGAATTGGTGCTTATTTAAGAAAAATTCTTTTTACGCACTTTTTAAAATTAAAAAAAAAAAAAATATTACTTAAAAAATTGTACTGGATTAAAAAAAGTATATTTTTTTTTTTTAACAAAATGTGCTTTGTTAAGAAAAGATACTTTTTTCAATATTTTCTAAGGAACGATACCAAATTAAGAAAATGTAATTTTTGAAGAAAATATACTTTTGCAAGAAGATGAACTTATTTTTTTTTTTTAAAAACCCACTTTTAAAGTAAATGATTTCTGAAAAAAGGTAAAAAATTATGATTTTTAAAAATTTTTCTTTTGTAATAAATACATTTTTGTCATATAATAAGGAAAAAAGGTGTATTTTCATAAAAAGGAGGGAAATGTACTTTTTAAGTAACGTTACTTCTCTAAGAAATTTTAGTTTTTAGGGAAGGATATTTTTTTTAGACAAAAACTACTTTTTAAAGAAATGCCAGTTTTAACAAAAGCTACTTTTGCAAATATAGTACTTCACCAAGAAAAATTCTTAAAAAAGCGACGATATAATAATGCGGCACAGTGGCTGAATATTGTTTTTCAGTGGCGAAAATTCTGTAACTTCTGAACCGATCAATATATTTGAGAAATTCTTTTTCTGGTGGGTAGATATTTATTTAAGCTTGAGTCTGTTTTAATCTCATTAAAATTTAATGAGTACTTTTAAAGAAATTCTAGGTCAAAATTTACTTTTAATTTTTTTTAACTTTTAGCGTGAAATATAGGTTTTTTATTATTTTTTTTTATTTATTAAAAAATGTCATATTTGCTTTTAATAATAATTACAAGCATTTGTTGTAATAATGGGATTTATTTTTAATGTTAACAATCAAAAAAAAATTGTATACTAAAAAAAGATGTAAAATCAACTGGAAATTTTGCTAATACTACTGAAAAATTAAAAATTTTTGCTGTCAGATTAACAAATTTTTTACACTCAAAGAATATTTCCACTGAAAAAACATTAGGTATATTATCTAGTAGTCTTGCTATTACTACAGAAAAATATATCATTTTTTGCTGTCAAATTTGTTAATTTTTGCAAAACAAAACTTTTGATATGAAAATAAAGGTTTTATTTTGTGATTCTTTCTTACTTATTAAAACATTTCATACATATGTGGGTAAAAAAACTTTTTAAAAACAAGTAAGAAAATTATAGTCCATCTAGACCGATTATAGACACCATATACTATGCGTTTAGGAACCCTATCGCTCAGGGCCAACTAATTCGATATAGAAAGTACGCATAAACCAAATTTGAGTGGCATTTTTATTAATTTTTTTTGGCTGCAGATATGAAAAAGTTCATATCGGATGCTATATTTTTTGTGCAATATTTTTTGTTTTTTGATAGTTTCAAGTGCAGATCGGAAACCAGCTCTATATGGGGCCTACGACTAAGAATTGTCGTATAGGGATTATCTTTGGACTACTGATTAATGGATGTAATAAACATGTACAAACCCAATTTAACTAAGATCTATATTGCAATTTGGATCTTATGGCAATTTATGTCGATTTCATAGGGACTAGGTCTGAGCATGGGCCGAATCTCACCAATTTCAACAGCGTTCATCCTATGGCCGATAGAGACTCACGTACCGAATTTCATCAAAACATATTCATATTTGCGACCTGTAGTTTGATTTACATGGACACACAGACGGACGGACGGACGGACATTGCTAAATCGACTCCAAAAGTGATTCTGAGTAGATCGGTATACTTGTATTGTATACTTATAGGGCTGCTTAAATTACCGTAATTTGAAATTTTTTGAGTAATTTCATTAAAATAAAAAAAAGTGTTCTACCCGCGGATCGTCACGGATGCAAAAGTATAGATAGGCTTAAAGAGGACACTTTCACCTTTCTCTGGTGGTACACACAGCTGGTTCCCTTTTGTTCCCTAGAAGTTTGAAATTTCACACATATATAGTAGATTAATAAATATTTCAGAAGACCCTTAATATTAAACATAGGGTTGCGACCATTTACTACAACTAAAGACTGCAATCCTACCAACCTTGTAAAAAGGACCGCAGGTCATTATCTATGATAACTTGCGAGTAGTAACTATTTATTTTTGATAAAAAAAAAGAAATAAAGAAATAAGTGAATTTGACAATGTGCCACGCCCACAATCAGCAATAGTTTAACCTAATTTTTTGGCTACATTAATTTGGATATATTAGCTACAAAATGGCGTTAAAATTTTAAAAATCGGTTTAAAAAAATGTACTTTTGGCCAATTTAATCAAAATTTCAGCCACAGTGCGCCGCACAATGTACCATTTGATATGCGGTTTTTTTGTTTGGGAGGTGAGACTTTAGCCTTTAAGTTTTGCTATGAAACGTAATTCTCGACCGAAAATAAAAAAGTTACGGAGGGTTTAAAATACATTTTCATTTGTAGTTGAATTTTAGTACAAAAGTGAAGTGTTAACAGGTAAAAAAAAGGTTTTTTTTTTTAATATAATATCTTATTTTTACAGTTAATTTTGCAACTAATATTTTTAACAATTTTTATAAGTTAATTTTTTCACAAAATGCCAAACTTTGGCCCCCGTAAACTTTTTAGTCCTAATGTGCACAAGGGCCAAAGGTTGTTTTTTTTTTTTTGAAAGATCCCGAGTTAAAATATAATTTATTAAGCAGCGAACGTAAAAGTTACCCTATATTGGTTCAAGATAGAGAAGTTTCAATGAAAAACTCGTCTGTTTTTGCTTTAGTTAAATTTTTTCTTTATTGTCTTTTTAAATATTTCTATATCAATTTGTATGGTAAATTTATGAAATATAACAATTTTTGTTGTAAATTTATGAAATATATAAATTTTTAGATCAAGAAAATAAATAAAAGAAAATAAAAAAAGTGTAACTTATTGTTAGTGTAATGAAAAAGTACTTTAAATCAACCAATTTTAGTAAAAATTTCTTCTAAATAGCCTTGATTTTCATCTTCCAGAAGTTGTTTAGCTTCTTCGTCTAATTCAATAGAGGTAGTTTTCCATTTTTGATGAATGTTGGACATATATGGATCTGAAGTGCACAACAAAATAGTGATAAGGTCTTCATTAGTACAACATCTGGACATTTTCCTTGTGTTTGCTCGCGAAAGAATCTGTAGTCTTTGTTCCTTTTTTCTTGCGCTTCTTCAGATAGATCTCCTATTGGTAGCATATTGTTTTGAATTATTTGTTCCCCATGGTACAAAATTATATGAACTGTGGATGGCATATATCTCCAAGAGTATTATTCGTTATAAAGTATAACTGTTTTATTGGCGTACTCTCCAAATTTTTTCACATTTATCTCTCTGCTGCATGCTAGAAATTGTAATATGATTTTGAATCGCCTTATTAATTCATGATCTACACCTGTAATAGATCCTGCAGTTTCCGGATAGAAAAAAAATCTCCTTGAAATATTTCCATCATCTGTGTTTCCTTCCCCTAGTTTTGGTTGGTCGATTACGAGGCCTAGCTGTAGATATTTTTGTTGAATTTGTTTTTTTTTTGCTTTCTTTTTTTCTTAATTTTCTTTGTTTTTTCTCACTGTTTCGCCTAACGCACCAAATTCCAAATCATGACCCAGTTTAAGAATATGATCCATGAATCGTATTCTAGCATGAAGAGGGGACATTCCAAATTCGTAGGCTTCCTTAAAACTATCGTCTTCTGGTGGGGGTTGGCTTAATGTCTTTTGGCATATAATGCAGCTTGACGTTGACTTTGTTCCAGTTAAAGCTTGTGCAACTTTTCCATCAATCATTGTGAGACACATTTTAAAATGTACTTCAATGTCTTGGTCTTCAAATTTAAATATTATTGGTTGAAGTTCCTTAATTTGATCTTTTATTTTTTGAACTTCTTCAGTTATGACATCTTTGGTTTCCTTTTTGAATGCAAAATTTATTGGTCTGCAATACTTTTTTGAAGAAGGAATTTCATTTTTCCATATATCAATTTCTGTTGCTCTACTAGTTGACCTCTCTAAGACGCTATACCTTTTTGTTAAGCGCAATGGAACGAAAGATACCATAAATAAATTAGCATCTGATGAATTTTCGGCTTGTATTGTTTCTGACCAGAGGATCCATCACATCCCCATTTAGAAATTGAAGTAATGCTGCCATTACCAATTTTTTTTATATGATCTGTATCAAGCGTATTTAGCAATCGTTCTGCAGTATGTTCAAGGAGATCTTGCAATTGTATTTCTGCTGACGTTGAAGTAACACTAATAGCAGATTGTGAAGGTAAGCATTCTTTTTTGGCAGAAACTAAATCTCGATACTCTGGAAAAATACCACAATTCTTTTCATTGGTTCGCTTCCGCAATTCCTTATATTGACTTTTGGTCAATTACAAATCCAAAAATAGGGCGAACGCTTCTTCCGGATAAAATATTTCTTATCTTCAATTGGTGTAGGAATGCTTTTCAAAATCCTCTTTGTGCGCCTTGGGATCGCTTCTGCTATTTTTTTAATTATTTCAGTTTAATTTTTTTTTATTTTGGGTTGGTTGCATTTGGTGCAAAAAATAATCCTTAATAATTCTTTGAGAAATTTCTTCATTGATATTCTCCAGCTTGCACCTTCGAGATCTTTCACTACATTCGTCAATTGGTTTTGCTGGTCGACCCTTTTTTCCACTTTCGTTGGCAGTTGTAGATGCACTCTCAAAAATAAGTTCCTTTATTAACCAGTCTTGGTAACGTTTGCACATCTTTGCCTTGCTATGAGAGCATTCAATGTACCGTCTTTTCAAATTCGATGCAAAATTAGTAATTTTTCCTTTGTGCATTTCAATGTCTTCTAGGTTACAATTCTTAAAGAAGTCGTTGCTCACTATGTGCAAAATTACATCGTCTACATCATTTCGTTGGAAATAAATATCTGCCAGATCTCTGTAACAGTACTTAGCCATTGCACAAATTGTAATGAATAATAATTGTGGAAACATTATTATAAATACTCTGTCTTGCAATTGTGTAAAATAAAAATTTTTATCTTTTATTACCACTTTCAGAAGCATAAAAAACCCACATCCTAACCCCTTTTAAAAGGCGAAGCATACCTGCTCGTATCTTAAAGGGCTATGTCTCAATAGTTTTTTTAGCATTTACAAATTTTTATCTTTTATTACCACTTTTAGAAGCATAAAAAACCCACACCTTAACCCCTTTTAAAAGGTGAAGCATACCTGCTCATATCTTAAAGGGCTATGTCGCAATAGTTTTTTTTACCATTTACAAATTTTTATCTTTTATTACCACTTTTAGAAGCATAAAAAACCCACACCTTAACCCCTTTTAAAAGGTGAAGCATACCTGCTCATATCTTAAAGGGCTATGTTGCAATTGTTTTTTTTTTTTTACCATTTACCTGTTATTTAAATTGTTTCCCATTTTGTCAGGTATTTTAACTATATAACATTAATTCAGACTATTAATGTTTTTGAAAGATACCTATGTACCTGTAACAATTAAGCGCATTATATATCAACCCTTTTTTATAAGTATATAACAACTTCTGACAACTCTACCGACACGCAAAAAAATACACCGCGGTGCACCGGTACGACCAACTTTTGTATTCATAACACTAAGACGGACGGACGGACATCGTTTAATCGACTCAGAAAGTGTTCTTGGGTCGATCCGTATAATAAAAAGATGGATAAAGGTCCAATATTTTTGGCAGTTACAAACATCACCTCAAACTTAATATATCGTAACCACATAGTGGACAACTTTTGTATTCATAAATTTTGCTGAAAATATCTAACCTTGGGTCAGAAAAATTGTTCTGGTGCACACGGGCGGAAAGTGGAGGGTATATAATGGGGTATATGAGTATAGGGGAGGGTTCGTACTATAGAAAAGTGCAAGATTTTTTCTGACTGCTTTTAACTGGCAGGAGTTATGCTCTATTAAGTAGGAGATTTTCGGAAAATTTGGACCTTTTTTTAAATTTGTTTTTCTTAAATTTCGGAATGACTCAGTGATTTTACATTTACCATTAATAGTATAGAAGCCACAAAATTATATAAAATTTATTACAAAAAATTACAGTCATTCAAACATTAAAATTTACTAAAAAATTTTTAATTTTAGCAAAATACTGAGAAAGCCCATTTTCGAAGACCCTGTTCGCTGTGATATAGTTGAGATAGAGTCGCAATTTTTTGGCTCCCGAGGTTTACTAGTATTTTCTTTGAAATGAATAACATAACTTTAAAATCGGTAGCAAAAAAAAATGATTTTTGGCCGCCTTTTCAAAATATGGTCCACTGTGCGCCGATTGTTTTCCATCTCCTTTAGTTCAGTTAACGTGGTTAAAAAAATTTTTTAACAATATAGTAATGATATGAACGCCTAAAAAATGTAAATATTTTTTATAACATTAAGAAATCTGAATTAGGGTATTATTTGGTAACATTTTAACATTAACTAGCAGATTCCAGCACTCAAAATTCGAGTGCAAATTCTGGGAAATTTTTTTTTTTTTATTTAATAAAAACCCTAAAGTTATGCTTCAAAATTCAACACATTTTAAATGAAGAAAACAAACTCAACACATTAACAGAAACAAATTAACAAATTTAACAAATTTAATAAAGACACACATAGCATTGAATAATTTCATGTATGTGTTAGTAGCAACTTTAAACGATCATAACTATAAAAAAATATTCCAGACGATGAAAATCTGTAAATCTGGGCAACAGCTAAAAAGAAATACCTTTCAAGTGATAAACTATTTGTCAAAATCGGGGTAAAACTGTAAAACTTACATCGGTCACAAGAAATCGCCTTGCCTATTAATATTATACATGATCATCGAAATAAATATTTTTCGTATTTATAAATTTATATCTAGTCTAATGTTTCATTAAAAAAATTAAGATGGATTAATATCAACAATGTTTGGCTGGTGCAATGTTTCTGGGACTTGCTCATAAGTGTTCCTGAACATAGTGTGATATGGGGAACGAGTTAGCTGACGAATGTATATGGCAGGTCTCAGAATCGATGAAGTGTTAAATTAACATTGATATTTTAATCCCGTTGTCTGAACTATCAAACATTGTTGAGGAGACAATTAAATTCATATTCAAACTAAAGTTGAAATGAACACAATTGACATCTTATAGGATTTCCCTGATTCGGTACCGTTGCCAAATCCAAATCGCTTGGATCCGACATCTGTATGGATGCGAATGAGAGGAGTCAGCGCAATATCTACCGGGTGAGTTTCCGGGGCTGAAGGAATGACGCCTTAGGTATATAGGGCAACTATACTTCGATAATCTGGGCTGGTTTATAGATGTTCTACTGGCGATTTTGTGCATTTCGTTAGAAGATCCGGATTTGAACTTAGCGTACAATCTTTTTTCTGTACCATCATTTCATTACTCATCTATCCTTCTCCTAAATGGCATTGCTATGGCCCTAGAGGTCTCTGAGTGCACTTGCTTTCAAGCCGGCTTCCCACCTAAATTAAACATTCTCTCCATCTACCCGTCCTATATGATAAAGCGCAGTTATAAATTCAGAGTGACTGTATAGGACACCAGTAAACTTAATTATCTCGTTTCAATTGAGATTGAAAATCCTACTAGCTTTCTTCTTGATTTGGATTTGCGCAAAAATGTTCGATTCCCTGCCCAAAAGGAATATTAATTTTGAATAATTTTTAGAATCTGGTTGTAATAAATCACTGATTATTTTACTATTATTTTCAAATATTTTTTCCACTTTAGTTATTGATTTATTTCCACAATAATCCTCTATTGAACCATTCAATTGAAAAGCATAAGAATTAATTGATATGGTATTTCTAAAACAACCCTCGTTATTAGTGATTTCCTTGTCCATGTATTTACAAAACGTTTATTAATTTGTATTCAATTAAAGTCGTTTATTTTTTTTTAACAAGGTGAAGGTTATTTCCATTTTCCTCCTCACCATACCATAACACACACTCAGGTATACATTAAAAAAAACTCATACGGTGTGCGTCAGCAATTAGTGAACACTTGCAATTTGAAAAAAAAATTCGTTTGTCGAAAATTATTCAGTTCACGCATTGCCTAAGACAACTATTAAACTGTTGTTGTTTCGAATTGCAAATACTTAAAAAAAATCTAAATTATACCATGGCATTTAGTTTCGTTCTGCTTAAATACTAAGACAATTAGCTGTAGTGTTATTAAGTTTGTTTTCAAATTTGTTTAAATTATCGCATGGATATTACTTCCCAAGACAATCATTTAAGAAAACGTTTGAAAACGTTAAGCATTTTAGTTGATTGATTTAACTTGTAAACTTATTTTATTACCATACGAGTATCTATGAACGTTAAAGTGTTACATATTATTTAAGTGAATAATAGCCGTTTTTATGACTATACTATTTTTTATGTGAGAAAAGACTATTTTAACTTTTTTAACATTTAGTTGAAAATTATATTGAAGTAAGATAACTGAAGGAGGTTAAGAGATGTATTTATTGTGGATATAAAAATCTGTTTGTATTTGTATGTGCCAATTGTTGCAGACCAATTATCAATATGACGAGATAATTCGCTTCTATTTATAAGGAATGTTTTTGTATGAAAAATATCGTACGAAAATGCTAACAGCCTACGTTTATAAATTTAGTATTATTCGATTATTTTTACGATGTTTACTCTATAACGGAGATTTTGATATCTTTTTTACATTTAAACTACTTTATGCCGTCAGATTAGGTGATGTAACCACCCAGGGAATGCCTTTTATTAATGTGGGTATTGTGTTGATAGAAGAAGAAAGTTTTGTGGGTAGGTCGTAACAGGGAGTAGTGTTTGTGGACATTTTACTTCTATTTCTCCCTATTGCAAAAACAGGGAAGACTTCAGAGGAAAGTTTATTCTATATGCCCTTTCCAGCTAATAATGATCCACTAGACTGAGACTACTGTCATTGATAAGCATGATCTTTGGTCATTAGAGTGGTCCTTAAAATTAAATTGCGATTTGGGGGAGTGTCGGGGTCCAGTTTGTTTCCTGTATATAGAAAACTAATAAATGTGAAGTATGGGGAATATCGTATAAAGGAAAGTCGCGCCGGAAATCGATTGCAAATTTCAAGTAGTTTATATTGGGAAAATATGTTTTTTTTCGGATCTTGCGAAAATTTCATTCTCTAGTTTAATTTTTTCGACAACCTGTTATATGAATTGATATTAGTACTACATTGTCTTTCAAAAAGCTACACAACTTCAAAATTTAATAAAAACTCGCCAAGAAATAGCAAATGCCCCAGATCACTTTTCTCATGAAATTTGACGGAAATTTTTTCAACTTTAAGAAATAGATTAAAGTCATCACTTTTGTTTTTTGGTCTCTACACTTATAAGTATTCAGGTCTGATGTATTATTTTACTACCACGTTGTTAACCTATTGTGCAATGAGGCCGAAAAGTGGAAATTTTTTCGATACAATTTTGAAAATTCCTTTCTCAAGCTTTAGAAATTTTTCTCAAACAAAACTTAAAAAAATCGATCTGCCACTTTAAGGATTTGTTAAATACATATTACAGATTAACTGTGTGAATTTTTAAGTAAATTCCTTAGCCAGAATTTTTTACAACGATTATTTTTGCAATTTTCTGGGTGAACGAAATTTCTATTTTCGACTAGTTTCACAAATATAGCAGAATAATATTTTCGTCTACTTTACTAGAACAATACATTATTTTTAGGTATTTACTTTTTTTAAGTATGCCAAAATTCAAAGTTTAACCTTGGCAAAGTTATAAGAGGGTTACCACAGGGTTCAATTCTTGGACCACTATTTTATTCGCTATATGCCAATGACCTTCCACAACAAATTAAATTCTCTAAGGTTCAGATGAATGCTGATGATATTCAGCTATATTTAAGTAGTACCAAGGATTCAATTATTTCCAAAACTCAAGAACTAAATTGTGATCTCAAACGTATTCTAAATTAGGCAACGGCAAATGGTCTACGGCTTAATCCAAATAAATCTAAGTGTATTATAATAAAGAAGAAAGTGATGCATTTGGAGAATGAGACTAATGTCTTCCTTGGGGGCTCTAAAATTGACATCGCGGACTCTGTACGAAATCTCGGAGTTGTGTTTAATGGAACTCTGACTTGGTCAGATCATATTAATCAATCCTGTGGCAGAATTTATAGTATGGTAAGAAGTTTATGGTTAACACAGCACTTTACTCCACTGAAAATAAGATTGCTACTTGCTAAATCATATCTTTTACCAACATTACTATATGCATCTGAGGTTTTCACAGGTTGCAACTCTAGGGATAACAGAAAACTTACTGTAACTTTCAACAATATTATTCGTTATTTCTTTGGATTAAGAAAATTTGATCATGTATCCCAATACTCGTGTCATGTCTTACACATGTCATTTGACAACTATATTAAATTCAAGAACATTACATTTCTACATAAAATTATTATAACAAAGGCTCCAAAATATCTTTTTGAACGATTAAAGTTCGCAAGATCTTCCAGAGGGAATCGAATAATTCAATTTAAATACAGGGACCATGCCTCTGAATGTCAATTTTTTATTCTAAGTATTCGTCTCTGGAATCAGCTTCCTAATGTCATGCAAAATACAAGCAACGCAATAGGGTTTAGAAAACTACTTTAATTGATTTTATTTTATTTTTTTAATGGTTTTTAATTGTAATTTATAATATTTTAAATTTAGATTAAAAGTTACTTAAATTAAATATATAGTGAATAGCTTATCTGATTCCATTACTGTAATTTATAAGATAATGTGTCTTGTTGTAATGGAAAATCTCATTTAATAAATAAATACAAATACAAATACAATGAATGGGTTATCGTTGTTCGATTTACTCCAAATTTTTAGCATGGAAGATCTGTACATTTGGTTGTTTCTTAGAATTCTACAGTAATTACAAAATATTTGACTTTTTTGAATAAATTGTGTTTTATTTGCTTGGGGTCATATGTGACCCCAAGTCCAAAAAGGTTAGTGGGATCACATTATTTTTTTCCGAAACCCTAGGCTATAAAAATAAAATATGATATTTATAAATAGAAAAGTGATTATTTTTGATACAATGAACTGCCAATTTCACATAAATATTATTTTTCTCGAATTTCGCAAAAAAATCCTAGTGGAAAAATTCTGTCAGAGGACTTTAATTAAAAATTCACACAGTTAGTCAAATACAGATACATTTTTTTTAAATTTGTTTAAGAACATTTTTTTAAAGTTGAAAAACTAGTATTCAAAGAGAAGTTTTTGGTCTCATTGCGCAATTGGTTAACAAGATGTAATAAAAAAATGCTTTATATTTGAGAACTTATAGTTATAGAGACCAAAATAAAAAATAATAATTTTAATCAATTTGTTCAAAATGAAAAATTTCCGTCAAATTTGATGACCTAACATTTTTTAGCACAAAAATGGTCTGGGACATTTCCTATTTCTTAGCGAGTTTTTATTCGATTCTGAAATTATATAGCTTTTTGATAATTCAAAAAGTGTTTGTTCCAATGAACACTGTACAGAATTTTCGTGTCCACATTATAAAGAGCTTCCGTTTTCTCAATAATAGTACCACTTAGGGACTCCGACGACATTAATAATTATATCGCACGTCTGTGAATAAATAGCACTGGGCCTTACGAGCTTTAAACTCCACTCCACTCATAGATTGTCAAATAAGTTGTCCTTAAATCATCAATCCGAAATCAGAAAGTGTGGGACTGATTTAAGCCATAGTCTCCATATACGTAACGCTGCATAATTAATATTTGATTTTGGTAATTGATCACTCATACGTTTAAGAATTAATATTTTAGAATTATGATCTTGAAAATTGGAATCTTGGTTCCCCAACCACAAAGTGTTCCTCCTCTAAAAAAAATATTTTCTTCAAGCGTGATATTTTAAAGACCCATACTATCTTAAAAAGAATTTTTTCTTAAAAAAGAACCATTTCTTAAAAAAATGCCCTTTTTTAAAAAAGTACCTTTTCTTAAAAAATAACTTTTCTTAGAAAGTACCTTTTCTTAAGAAAGTACCTGTTCTTTAGAAAGTATGTTTTCTTAAAAAAGTAAATTTTCTTAAAAAATGTAGTTTCCTTAAAACGACATTCTAAAAAAAAGCCTTTTCTTAAGTAAATTTTCTGGAAAAAAACCTCTACATTTAAAAACGCCATTTCATTAAACGGGTATTTTCAATAAAATACATTTTCTTACCTGGCCTTAAGAAATAACACTTTTTTAAAAGGTATGTTTTCTTTTAAAAAAAATTTTTTCTTAAAAAAGCACCTTATCCTAAAAATAACCTTTTCTTAAAAACTGTGCCACCTTCACTTCTTAAAAAAATAAACTTTCCTTAAAAAAGAATTTTTTCTTTAAAACGTAGATGCCTTTCTTTAAAAAAGTACAATTTCTTAAAAAACGGCTTTGCTTATATGAATACCCCTTCTTAAAAATTACCTTTTGTGAAAAAGATTAAATTTCCTAAAAAAGTATCTTTTCTTAAAAAATTATTTTCTTTAAAAAATAACTTTTTCTTGAAAAAATTAATTTTTCTTTAAATTTTTTCTAATTTCCACTATTCTCAGTTTCGTATATATGATGTACTGTAAGTATATACTACATACATTTGAGATGATGCTTTGAAGCAAAGATTTTTGTTTGTTAGATTTGTAGATTACTGTTAATTACTGTTAATTACAGTATTAATTGCAATATGTCTGAAAAATGACTACAAATCAAACAAACAAACAAAGCATCATCTCAAATATATGTAGTATGCGCAAACCATACATCACATACGACAACTCTTACGAAACTGAGAGTAGTGGAAATTAGAAGTATAAATGCGAAAATATTAAAAAATTCAAAAATAACGATTGTTTATTTGGACAGAGTTGTATCGCCTGAAATTAATACGAAGTAAAACCTGTATGGTATGAAAACTGATTCTAACCACACTGGTCGCAGGCCTGATTTTAGGTGAGTGTGTTAAAACGCTGACCAAAAAGTAGAAAAATTTCATATAGAAACAATTTATTCAATTATAACATAACAATTATCACAATGTTCAACAAATCGATGATGAAGGCTGAAATGCCAGAAACCGTTCTGATTAAGAACGCAGTGTAGTTATGAATTTTTGAAATATACGCTTTCTTCTTCCTACCACGCACCATTGAAACAAAAATTCAAATTTGCATATTAATTACAGTATTAATCGCAATATGTCTGAAAAATGACTACAAATCTAACAAAATTACGTTTTATTTTAAAAAAACCCTTTTATAGAGAGTGTTAAAAACTAATTTTCTAAAAAGAAAACTTTTCTGAAAAAATTTCCCTTATTAAAAATTTAATTTTCATAAAAATGGTATTTAAAAAAGTAGATTTTCCTGCCTATTTTTAAAAAAGTACCTTTTCTTAAAAAATGTTTCTTCAAAAAGTACCTCTTCATAATAAAATATTACTTGACAAAATACCCTTTCTCAAAAAATATTTCTTAAAAATATCCTTTTCTTTAAAAAGTTATTTTTCTTGAAAATAAAATTTTCGGAAAAAAGTACCTTATCCTAAAGGTGTACTTTTACTTAAAGTAGTACTCTTTCTTAAAGAATACCTTTTTAACAAAAAATCTTTTTTAAGAAAGTACATTAAAAACTGCTTTTTCTTTAAGAAAGTATAATTTTTAATAAAAGCAATTTTCTCAATAAATTGCCTTTAGTTGAAGAAAAACCTTTTCTTACCTTCTTTTCCTTAAAAAGAGACAGTTTCTTTAAAATGTACCTTTTTTTATAAAAATACCTTTTATAACAAAGTATCGTTTTTTAATTAATTACCTTAAGAATATAGTTTTTGCTCAAAACAGTATTTTTTTAAAGCACAGTTTGATAAAAAAAAACCCCTTTTCTAAAAGGCATCTTTTTCTAAAAAGTACTTTTTTTAAGGGATTTTTTTCTTGAAAAACTACCTTTTCCTTAATGAGAGCCTATCTTCATTTTTTTTTTTCAGATATGAATAATGCTGAATTATTTATTTCATATACGTTATAGCATAATATTTGAAAAATTGAAAAAAATTTCTAATAAAAATTTTTTAAATACATATATGTGGAAACATAACTGGGATGCCCCAGTAGGTGAGTAGGTAGCGTGCTCTCCTACCTTGCGGGTGTCATGGGTTTGATACCCACCAGAGACTTTGGTCTGTCGCTGCAAAAACTACCCAAATCCGGTTAATCCATGGGCCCAAAAACTTGAATCTGCACACAAGCCACTCGGCGTCGCGGAACTAGTCTTAATAAAAAAAAAATAATTTGTGGAGAAATTGTGAAGGATAATCTAATAAAAATTTCACACAGCTCGACGAATTTGACGGCAACAATTCGTTGCGTAAATTCGTCGAATGAAATACAGTTACGATGAATTCACATAACAGCTGTAACGTCATTTGAAATTGTTTGTAATTTATATAAATAAATATTAGAAAAATATGAATAAAAAAAGTTTTTATTTTTACGAGTTATTACAATTGTAAACATTATTTTCACGATGGTAAAAGCCTTTATTTTTGTACGACAGCGTTTAGTTTTTTAATTCTGAAAAAATTGCATACATTTTTATTAATAAAAATAATTTTACATCATTTTTTGTTTACATGTTGCAGCTGATAGTGTGACCATATTTAAAAAAAGAAGCACTAAACGAAAAGGAATATATATTAACAAAAACTATGTAAAAGAAAATTATATAATTAAAAATAGATTTTATTTAACTTATAAGTTATAAATAAAATATAAAACAATTCTTAAAGACAAAAATAACTTTATTTCTTTATTTACTATAACATTTAAATAACTAAAATAAAATATGGCCACTCTACATCAATTTATTCGTCGTTCATCGGCGTAAGAAATAGAAATAAGCTTATCGCAGAGTTCGTTACATACTACGTATTTCGTTCGACGCACTGATTGTGTGCATTTTCATATACATACACAAATATGTTTTATTCTTGACGGTGAATATTCGGAACGAAAAATTCGTTGTTCGTCCCAGTTGTGTTTCCAACTAAAGTCCGTGACTGCGAATCTCCGGAGGCGCCTCGACAAAAAATTGTTTTGCGGTGAACATCGCAACTCGTTACCGGATCGGATGAAGTAATAAATCTAAATTCGCTTAAAAGGTGACATGTTTTATTTTATTTTTTTTTTTATTTTTGGCAGCATATTGAATTGAAAAACACGATTTTGTACAAACTTTCGGTTCATTTGACGTTAAAAAAAATGGATGGGGAAGAATGGAGAATAAAAAAAGGCCTTCGTGTTTACCTGGTGATTAATGTGTAGAAATGGTGTGTAAGATTTCAAAAGAATCGGTCAAATAGATTTTGAGAGTTATGATGTTCACGGACTTCAAAGATGTTATTTGCGAAAAAAAACCGATTTAAAGTTTTTTAAAAACTGATTTATATACGATATACCGTAGGAGGCCGGTCATTTGAAATGCTGTACCTTCGTTAGTTTTGCTCCAATTTAATTGCAATTTTGACACAACACTCTCGACATGTCTTACATTCAGTAAAAATAATGAAAAAAAAGGTTTTAAAACCTTACAACCCCCCCCCCCCCCATTAATAGTATAGATTTTATAAAACTACCTTTTTATTACAAAAATGTAACTTTTCTTAAAAAAGTAATTTTTCTTAAAATCGGGTTTTATTCTTCCAACTTACAAGTATATATTTACTTATATACAGTATTGCCGTTTTGCTTATATGTAAGCAAAAGTGTTAACTTTTTTTCTTAATGCTAACTTGTGCACTTTTTTTAAATTTTGCTTACTTTTTTGAAGTCTTTTGAATTTAAGTGTGCGAATTAAATTTATACAACTGACAACACTGTCCATTTTTGAGGTTTGTATACTAATTTGCACATGTGAGTTGCAGTTGACGGTTGGTGTGTGTTTAAATTCAGTAGCTGTTATGGATAGGTGAGTAAAATTGTGATTCCCAGCTTAACTTATTTATCAAACATTTTTTAATAGGTATTCAATTAAGAAAACTAAGCCGTCACAGCCATCTGAAGTAATTATCTCACAATCTGACAGTGAAAGCAGGTAAACTCATTTGAAACATTCTATTCCAAAAGCTTATATGTTTTATATTTGACAGCGGTACTCATAAATCACCAAAAAAAAAACAACCTAAAAGAAAATTTAGGTCAGTTTGGTTAAGCAAATTTCCGTGGCTGCAAGACAATAATGGTTCCAGCTTTTGTGTAGCCTGCGAAAAGAAAATGGTAAATAATGTGACGTACTTAAACAATCATGCGAGTTTATCATGCCACTTACAAAATGTTGAGCGTAAAAACAATCAAGTTACCCTCGAATCGTGCGTGAATGGGGAAAAGCAGCAGCTTTCCCAGCAAGTGCGTCAAGCTGAACTGACATTGGTCATGTTTTTGTTATGTCACAATTTACCATTTCTGTTGATGGAGTCTTTGCCCAATCTTATCAAGGAATGCTGCCCGGATTCAAAAATTGCAGCTGCTCTTCAAATTGCAAGAACCAAGTCAACAAGTGTAGCTGAAATTTTAGGTAAAAGGCGAAAGATAAAATTGTGGATCAATTAAAAAACATAAAATTTTCCCTCATTGTTGACGAAACAACTCACATATCGACGAAGAAATCTTTGGTGTTAATTGTGAGATATTTTGACCATTTTACAAAAAGAATAAACGAAAAATTTTTGGCTTTAATCGACGTAGTAAACGCAGATGCAACAACTTTGTATTCAAGTATAAAAGAATATTTCAACAAACACGGCGTTCCATTAGAGAATATCATAGGCCTCGCCACCGATGGGGCAAATGTCATGGCTTCAGATGTGAACGGATTAGCAGGAAAATTTAAAAATGACGTAAGTTTATTTTATTTGAAATGTTGTTATCATTCCCTATATTTGAGTTCCGCTTACGCATGTAAAAAACTGCCTGGTCAGATTGAACAACTTTGCCGTAATATATATAACTTTCTTGCACACAGTCCAAAAAGGATTGAAGAATTCAAAGATTTTCAAGAATATTGTTCGGTGCAGCCACATCAAATATTGGGTATTTCCATGACAAGATGGATTTCACTAGAAGCAGTCATTAATAGAATTATAGAACAGTGGAATCCATTACATCTATATTTCTTAGACTCTGTGTCACAAGTAAATAGAATCAAAGCAAATGAGATGGCAGTGCAAATGAATGATCCTGAAATCAAAATATATTTTCTTTTTTTATCGTATATTCTCAAAACCATAAAAGATCTTAACAGGGAATTCTAATCGGAAAAAGTTCGCTTGCCTTATTTATACTCCCATCTGGACACAACTTTTAAATTAATAGCAAGCAATTTTATGAAAATTGAATATGTAAGAAGTTTGCAGTCATTAGAATATATTAATTTGCACGATAAACAAAACTATTTGCCAATAGAAAAAGTGTGCATTGGATCCAAAACAGAACAATAGTTGCAAAAGAATAACCTGGATTTTTCTATTGCAATTAAAATAAAAAATAACATTTTAAATTTTTATATGGAGCTTTGGAAACAACTCCAAAAAAGGTTCGATTTTTCAATAAATGACTTAAAATTATTATCTATTATTACACCCAGCAGAGTTTTATCTGAGAATCAATTATCTATTGAGCCTTTGTTGTCTGAATTTTCAAATTTATTTGAATTTGATGAAGATGAAATTGTACAGCAATGGAAAAAGTTACGATTTTTTAAACTTGCATTGAAAAGTGATATGGACATTGAAGATTTTTGACAAAATGTTTCATACCATAAAGATGGAATGGGCGATTATTGTTTTAAAGATCCAACCAATTTCGTAAAAAAAATTAAAAACACTGCCACACAGCTCAGCAGCTGCTGAAAGGCAATTTCCTGATCTAAATGAAATAAAAACAAAATTGAGAAATAAACTCAGGATAAAAACAATTGATAACATAATGCTGGCAAAAGAATTATGTACTAGTCGCGAGCCAAATAATGTTTGGTCTGCTGCAAAAGAAAACTTTTGAAGATAGATTTTTTTATAACTTTTTTTAATGTTTTTTTCTTTTTTTTTGGTATAACTTTTGAAAAAAGTGAAATACATTTTTTTTTTTTGTTATTTTGTACTTTTTAAAAAAGTGAAATGTGAAGGATATTTTTTTACTTATATTTATGAGAAATGCGCTTATACACTTTAAAAATTGTTCTTTTTTGTTTTTATTAAATAAAGTGAATTGTTAAAAATATTTGCTTATTTTTTTTAGTTTTGTTAACTTTTTTATTTGATATGTTTACATATTTTTTTCCGTCGTGGCAACAATGCTTATATACCAAATTTCATTTGCTTACGTCGTCCCCTTCTCTTTTGTGCTGGACGGTATATGAGCTCACTAGCTCTGATTACCTCTAGAATATATCGGATTGAATTTGTTGATAAACTCTCCTTCTAGCTACGTCTATAAAAAATACATTTAACTCATTATGTAATGACATATCTCCACTGTGAATATGGTGCTCGTTAATCTTTTGAAACAAATATTAGCTAAATCTATTTATTGACTAATGTAATATTGTTTCGAATACGTATGCTATCAATATGATCCCTACTTTTACCTGTAATTAATGATTAAAAAAAAGAAACATAATTCCTTTCAAAAAACGGTATCGAATGCTAATAGTAGAAAAAAAATGAGGTTAATATATAACTAAATATATATAAAAAAAAAAATTAACGGTTTGGCCTAAAAACATAGTAAACAATCAAGAGGTAGTTTCTTTTTTCTTTCAAAACAATAAAAGAAAACACAACAAAAAATTAATTATGCAAAAATCCTAATAACTAAAACCCTTCTAAAATAATTTTTAAAGTATAAGCTTAAGAAAAATACTCTGAACATAAATTTAAATTTGATATAGATTATCAATCAAAAATTGCCTTTCTTTAAATATAATGAATAAAAAACAAGTAAGAAAATAAAAGATGGTTTCGACCGATTATACCATACCCTATACTGTGATTTTGGACATGGTCGTATGTCCAACTTATTAGAAATACAAAATTAGCAATAACCATGGGCATTGTTATGAATTTGTTACCGGCCTATATGAATAAATTCATATCGGACGCTATATCAAAATCATAGTAACTTATATTTCCCAAAAACATATACTAGCATTTAACCAGAAAGCGATTCGGAGTCTATTGGTTAATTAATGTTACGTTTAGGTCAAATATTTTTGATAGTTACACACATTAGCACAAACTCAATATAATCTGACCACTGAGTGGTGTAGGGTATTAAAATATATTAATAAGTCTGTATATCATACCCTTACAACAATAATAAATCAAACTTTATTGACCTAATGTAAATATTAGATCAACTAATTTCTTAAATGAAAACAAAAGACAATCGAAAAGAAATTTATATAGTTGTTGCTACTTTTGGTAGAGACAAGGGTTTTACATAAGAAAATGCAAATTTACAAAACTACTCCTACTGCTTTATAAAAAAACCATATTTATTGATTTTAATTTAACATAAAATTTCATGAATTCCACAAAGAGCATAATGTTATATCCCAGCTAACAATTTACTTCGTATTTGGAAATAATGACTTCTTTGAAGTTATCGAAATTTGTTGATTCACATATACCACTTATAAGCAGAATTCATGGAATTTTTTTATCGAGCTGCTTAATATTTAGTGACCTGTAGAAAATTCTGAGGCCATGATTTTAGAACCAAAAAACTAGGAAAACTATATAAGAAAAAATAAAAAAGCGCTGGTTTTTATATTAAATAGTGCAGTACAAAGTTCCAACTTCAAAGTAATACTTAGGGCGACCATCCGCAATTGAACAACGTGTTTACTATTTATATTCGGAAAATACGATATTTAATTTCAATACACAATTAGTCCAAAGGATTGATAAATTAAAATTTTTTTTTTTTGAAAGACTATTCCGTTTGAAGAAATCATCGAAATATATTTAATTTCACATGGACTAACAGATCAAAATTGAGTGCTTTTGGTTACATATGCACAGGGATTTCGTTGAAAATTTTTTCTGCCTTGGTTCAGAGAAAATTTCAAAAATTTTAAATAGTTATATTTGGTCATATCGTTTTATTTCTTCTAGAGATTTGATTTTAGAGAATTGATTTTTTATTCACATAAATTGTTCGAGCATATTTCGAGATTAGCGACATGCCTACCTTCAATATAGAAACTTTGCGATGGATTTTCACTAATTTTGTAATATCTTGCATTGTCATTTTTAAGCATAGTTTTCAAATTTTTTTTTTGCGATTTGATGCAATTTTAAAAAAAAGTACTTTTGTAATAAAAAGGTTGTTTAAAAAAACGTATTAATTAATAAAAAGTACTTTCTAAGAAATGCTATTTTTTACGAAAAGGTACTTTCTAACAAAAGGTACTTTTTAACCGAAGGTACTTTTTAATGGAATGTAATTTTAACAAAAGGTACTTTTTAACAGAAGGTACTTTTTAACAAAATGCACGACTTAACAAAAGGTACTTTTACAAAAGATACTTTTTAACAAAAGGTACTTTTTAAGAAAAGGCAATTTTTAAGAAACGATTAAAACGGTACTTATGAAAAATAATGAAGTCTTGAAGGTACTCTTTAAGAAATGGTTTTTTATGAAATGATAATTTATTAAGCAAAGTTAATTTTTAAGGAAAATTTATTTTCTCTATAGAAGGTACTTTTAAAAAAGAGATTTTTTGAAAAAACGGTATTATTTTAAGAAAATCTGCTTTTTATGGAAAAGTGCTTTTGAAGAAGATGTAATTTTTTAAGATAAGGTATTTTTTTTAAAGAAATGCACTTCTTTAGGAAAAGGCACTTTTATGAAAACGTTTTAAAGTACATATTTTTAACAAACGACTTACAGAACCTTCCATTTAAAAATTAAAATATCTTTAAATTACCATCTTTTAAAGAAGTTTTCTTAAAAAGTACCAATTTTCAAAGAAGTACCCTTTCATTGCATATTTAAACGGAATGTCCTTTTTTAAGAAAATTTACTTTTAAAGGAGAGATGCTTTTTTAAGAAAAGTAAATAATCAGGAATATAATGTACTTAACAAAAAAAGGACTTCTATAAGAAACTGCACTTTCCCAAGATAAGGTAATTTTTCATGAAAAGGAACTTTTTCGAGAAATGATATCTTTTCACAAAAATTTGCTTTTGTAAGAAAATTTACTTTTCTAAGAAAATTTATTTTTTGGATTATGCATTTTTTAAAAAGGTAGTTTGTGTGGAAAACGAAGAGGTATATTTTAAGGAAAAAAGAAGAAAATCTATATATATATATATATATATAAAATTAATTTTCTGTTTGTTTGATTGTTTGTTTCTGTTTTTTGGTATATTTTTCGCTATACAATTTTTATTTTTCAACAGATTTCTCTGAAATTTGGTAAACACGATCTCTGTACTCCAGGAAAGGTCGCGATATTATTCTTACCGGCCACACCTACTTTTTTATACAATAAATTTTCTGTTTTTTTGGTATATTTTTTCGCTATACAATTTTTATTTTTCAACAAATTTCTCTGAAATGTGGTACACACGATCTCTGTGCTCTAGGTAAGCAGTATATGCTTCTTATTAGCCACGCCTACTTTTACGCCCACTTTTTATATACAATTCGTTTTCTGATTTTTTGTATGTTTGTTCGCTACACAAATTTTAACTTTTCAACGGATTCCTCTGAAATTTGGTTTTACTCGAATTTACTGCACATTATTCTCATATTCGAGGCAAGGTCATCATATATTTTTATCGGCCACGCCCACTTCTTTAAATTTCGATATACACTTTTAGTGTTTGTTAACATATTTTAATTTTTCAATGGACTTCTCTAAAACTTAGTCTACAAATCTCTTTACTTACTACTCTTGAGTTTACACCATTATGAAATAAATATTGTAAATCAACCTATTACAAATATTCGCCTCTTGCCTTTTTTATTATATGAGTTGTAATACCCCAAAATTAGTGCAGATTTATTTCGTGGGTGAACAGATACAGGTTGACTACCATTATAGGATTACTCCGATGAGGTTAATTCGTACAAATATTTCCATCTCGCCTTTTTAACTACATTGGAAGACAAAATGGTGGAAAAATAACTATTTTCAATTGTGACTTGCACATGAAAGCGTAGCATATAGGCCGTACTATTTCAAATGCAAAAAGGCGTCAACCAAGCAGAACTCTAGAGAACCCGATCAGATCCAAATTCGAATCGAGTATCAACTAGTTAGACAATTTGAGTTGAGAAATGCTGGAACATCTGAGCAAACTCAATAACGTCTTGAAGCCCAAAAATCAAGACAAGCTTAATTAAGAGAAGCGGAAATGACTGAATTAACTCAAGTGCATCTAGAGATCCAGCGGACAATCTCTTACGTTAGCAGGTATCAACTTAAAATATTCATGTTTTTATATAGACAATTATATGTCGTCAGGTCCAGAGTTGGGAGCCAGCACAATCTTTTCATATGTATATGCAACAGAAGGAAAAACCAGAAATGTTGTATATCCCAAGGCTCCAGAATAACTAAAACTCGTAACTTTTAGACATCATACACTCAAGATAATCAATGCATAAGCAAAGTTAGTTGTAATGGTAAGCAGGCGCTGGGAATTTAGTACCCAATGAACAAATTCCAAAAAAAAAAAAGAAAAAAAAAAAATAAATAAACTTATATCCCAAAAAATTGGGGAATAACTTCATGATAAATAAATCCCCAAATTTTTAAAAAAAAAGTTCCCAAAATAAATGAATAAATTCCCCATACTACCCTCAATATCTGTCCTGCAGTAAACGTACTTAAAATCTGTATTCTTTTTAATAGCAACATTTCGGTGCGCAGAAGCGGCGCGCGGATGCGGACGCGACGCAAAGCGCTCGCGGAACACAGCTTAGCTAAAATATCGGAATAATCTGAAAAACATATTTTGGCAATTAAAATAAGTTGACAACAACTGCGCGGCAGCGCTAGTCTGGCTGCCAAACGCGCGCGGACGCGGACGCGACGCGCTCGCGAACACAGCTCAGTTAAAATATAGCAATGATGTGAAAAATGTTTTTGGCAATTAAAACAAGTAAGAAAATTATAGTCGGTCTACACCGATGTTATGCTATCGGATGCTATGTCTATATGGGGACTAGGTCCAAAAATGGACCGATCCTCACCATGGTTGGTAAAGTCTCTTGTATTTTGCGAAAATATATACAAACTAAACTTGAGATGAATCAGTGCAATATTTTTGTTTTTTGATAGATTTAAGTGAAGATCGGGAAGCAGCTCCTTATGGGGCCTATGACCAAGAGTTGTCCCATACGTACTTTTTTTGGACTATTCATTAGTGGGTGTAATAAATACATACAAAGCCAATTTGACTAAGATCTATACGACAATTTGGATCTTATGGCAATTTATGTCGATTTTATAGGGGTCATTTGTATGGGGGCTAGGTCTGAACATGGACCGATTTTCACCAATTTCAACAGCGTTCATCCGATGACTGGTGAAAGCATATACACTAAATTTTTATCAAAATTTGTTCATAGTTGCGTCCTGCAGTTTGATTTGAAGGTTTACATGGACACACACGGACGGACGGACGGACATTGTTAAATCGATCCAAAAAGTGATTCTGATTCGATCAGTATAATTAAATATGAGTCTAGGTCAAATATTTTTGGTTGTTAGAAACAGCAGCACAAAGTCATGATACCCAAACCACATAGGGTATAATAAGTTGACGACAACTGCGTGGCAGCACGCGGATGCGGACGCGACTCGCTCGCGGAACACAGCCCAGTGAAAAGCCTAATGAAAAATTTTTTCTACATGTGTGCAATAATTACTATACATATACTATAAGCAGCTGCTTAAAGCAACCTTGCGCCGCAATTTTAAACGTCGCATTCATTTTCCATTTTTGAAACTTCTATAAATTTGACGTGTCTGCTCAATGGTGATCACTTATTGAATGAAGTTATTAAATTTTTAAAAGTTCTGCTTCCTTTAATTTGCAAAAGATTCCGTTATATATGATGCTTACAAAATAAATAATTCTAAGCTTAAAGCTTCAAGCGGTTTCGTTTATTTTTGAAGCACTATTGCTGTAGCGTCTTATAAAGAGACTTCTAAATTAAAAAATCAAATTATTTTAAATTGATATAAAAAATGAATTTACTTCCCAAAAAACATAAACGTTGGGGAATTTTTTCAACATGAACAAATTCTCCAATCCCATACAAATTTTCGGAGAGAAAGTTCATCTTTTTGTGGAATTTGTTCATTGGGCACTAAGTACTCAGCACCTGCTAAGCGTAGTGAACCATTTTTCAAGTCAAAGAAAGGCCTTTGAATCCCGGAAAAGCTCCTTTTTAATGAGAGATGCTTTTTCTTAAAAAAATAAATTTGCATAAAAGTTCCTTCTTTTAAAATACGCCATTTTCAAAAAATACCTTTTTGTTAAAAAAGAATATTTCTTTCACAAATAAGAAGATTTATGTTAGTAGTTTAAAAAAAAATATGTTTTAAGAACAGAAATTTTTTAAGAAAATATTATTCATTGAGAAGAGCTATTTTTGAAAAAATGGTTCTTTTTTAAGAAATGATTCATTTGTATGAGGTAGGTCTGTTATTAAGAAAACGTGTTTCCCAAAAAAGAATTATTTCAGAAAAAATACGTATTCAAGACAATGTTTTCCGTAAAAGGTGCATTTGCTAGAAATTTTAATTTTCTGAGAAAAATTTTTTTTTTTTACTGTAGCTCTTCTGAAAAACTACATATTCTTAGAAAATAGTTTCTTTCTTAAAAAGCTGCTTTTTTAATAAAATTTACTTTTTAAGAAAATGTATTCCGTCTTGAAAATGCGATGTTAGTTTTAATATTAATACTCAGACGTATGTATGATAGTTTTATAAAATGAAGAATCAATCATAAGGCATTCCGGAGTCCGCATAACTACGTACGTGTTAATATTTTGCTATTTTCTATAAAATTGTGTGCTTACGTAACCCTAGGTTCAACATGTTTTAAAGAATTGTCAAAACAAAAATCAATGGCACTGAAATGAATGGATACCGGATACCCAGTTCTGCATCGCTTAGTGCATATACTCAGTTAGATTTTGAATATATTTCATTCAAAATTGTAAACGAAAAGAGAAAATGTGTTTCTAAATCGAGTCGTTAAAATATCTATTTATTCGATCCCACTGTGACTTAATAGAGTCTTTAATTAAAAAATTACGCTATTTTTATAAAAATTAATCACAATATTTTATGATCAAATGTTCGGGGATGTCAAATTAATTAATTTTGGCTATTTTGTTTTTTATACCCTATACCACTATGTGGTTTGGGTATAATGACTTTGTGCTGCTGTCTGTAACAACCAAAAATATTTGACCTAGACCCATCTTTAATTATACCGATCGAATCAGAATCACTTTCTGAGTTGATTTAACAATGTCCGTCCGTCCGTCCGTCCGTCCGTCCGTCTGTATGTTCATGTAAACTTTGTAATCAAACTGCAGGTCGCAAATATGAAGGTATCTCGATGAAATTTGGTATGTAAGCCTATGTCGGCCATGGAATGATCGCTATTGAAAATGGTGAGAATCGGTCCATGTTCAGACCTAGCCCCCATACAAATTACCCATATGAAATCGACATAAATTGACATAAGATCCAAATTGTCATACAGATCTTACTCAAATTGGGTTTGTATGCGTTCATTACATCCATTAATGAGTAGTCTAAAAATGATCCCTTTGACCCCATATAGAGCTGCTTCCCGATCTTCACTTAAATCTATTAAAAACAAAAATATTGCACTGATTCTTCTCAAATTTTGTTTGTATATATTGTTGCAAAATGCAAGAGACTTTATCAAACATGATCAATATCGGTCCATTTGTGGACTTAGTCCCTATATAGATATAGCATCCGATATGAACTTTTTCATATCTGCAGCCAAAAAAATTAATAAAAATCCCACTCAAATTTGGTTTTTGCTTATTTTGTCCAGTTAGTTGGGCCTAAGAGATAGGGTTTCTAAACTCATGGTATAGGGTATCGTATAGTCGGTCTAGACGACTATAATTTTCTTACTTGTTTTTAATATATACTTGTATATATTAAGTGCGAAATATTTTTTGAAACACAAAACTATTCAAATGAATTGAACATTTAACGTTTAATAGATGTTGAATATTTTGTCAGCTATTTAATAAACTAAATAGTTTTTAAAATATTTTTGGTTTTTTTTTTTTAATTTAAAAAGAAAACAAACAAAATAATATTGGCTCATGTTAAGTTTAGTTGTATTGCATAACATTTAGTTTTTTTTGTTCACTTTCAATAATTATAATTTCTTATGAAATTTAATACATTTTATGCACTGCACTTGCAGCTTTTTCTGTTCACATGATTTTCATAAGTGCCAACATTTTCTTGTCCATTGATTAATGTGTGTTATTGATACCCTACTTTGCTTTGGAACTTTTAAAACTTAAACGTTTTTTTTCTTTTTTTTTTTTTTGAGAAATGTAACTTTTTTTAACATGAAACTTATTTTGTATAAAAATTTTCTCGTAATGCTTGTTTATTTAATTTACTGCCTATCACGTTTGGTACGGCTCAGACCAGCAATGATTTTACTTTCTTTGTTTATTTAACTCGTTTCTGTTTTTTTTTTTTTAATCTCATCTATACCAGACAACATCTACTTTTTACTTTGTTGTTATTACTACACAAGATCAACAACATTAACGACATCATCATCATGTTTCAGTTAACAGACAATATGGCATCGACTACTTTCTCCTTTAGCATGCATGACATTTGTGCTGTTTATGAAGTTTAAGTTTATTATTTAAATTTGCAATACAATTTTTATTTAGTTATGCAAATTTAATTTTGTATTTTAGAAACTTAAAACAAGATAATTTTTTATATTATATGAGAAACAAAAATTCTTAATTTATTTTATTATTCAGAATAAATTATATTTTAACTAGTATGACCTGCCACGCTTCGCTACGAGTTACCGAGACTTATTGACATGTTTTATTTTTTAACAAATTTTTCCTACGACTTTTATATAGTGCAATTAAAATTTTGTATTTTATATATTTTATATTTTTTAATTTCAGTGCTTGCTGGTGTACAATATTTTGTTGTTTTTTCATTGGGTACAACAATTAACAAATTTTTCGGCGTTCCTACTTTGGATCGAGGTACATATAGCTGCCGATGAGAAGAAAATGGAATTTCCAAATGAAATCTGGCAACACTTAACAATTGGCCATGAATTTAGAATATCATTTTACAATTTTTAATTTTAACGATTTTTCATTTTGCCCATTTTTGATTTTAAATATTTTTATTTTTGGCAATTTTTATTTTTCGCGATTTTCGGTTTTTACAATTTTAAATTTTGGCGATGTTTGAATTTGGCGATTTCGTCCATATGTTCTACGACTACTCACATTGGTAGTTAGTTTCAGGACTGTCGCTTTCGTAGTACGTCATAATTGTAGCAATATATTTTAGTTAAATATAGTATCTATCTATCCATATGATGAACACTATTTAAATTGGTGAAAATGGGTTCATGTTCAGATCTAGTCCCCATAAAAATGACCTCTATGAGATCGACTTAAATTGCCATAATATCCAAATTCCCAGAAAGATTTCAGTCAAATTGGGTCTGTGTATGTTCATTATATCAATTTATCAGTACTCTAAAAATAAACCCCATAGGACAATTCTTAGTCATATCCCCATATGAAACTGATTCCCGATCTTCACCTAAATCTATTAAAAAAGTAGACGATTTTTCTTAAATTTTATTTGTATATGTTTTTAGAAAAAACAAAAAAAAAACAGTTATTTTCATAATTCTTTTTTGAAGATACTAATAACGTTGGATTATTTTATACACGTTATACCATAACATTTGAAGAATATTTAAAAAAAAAATTAAATTAAAAATTTTATTAAATAAGTCCATGACAGCGAATCTCCGGAGACGTTGTTGTTTTGCGGTGAATATCATAACTCGTTACCGGATCATGTGAAATAAAAAAATTTAAATGCTTTTAAAAGGTGTCATTTCTCCTGAGGAAGCGCCGGAGAGTGTTTTTGAAATGTTTTTTTTTTTGCAGAATTTTGAAGTGAAAAACACGATTTTTGCTATAAAATTTCGGGAAAATTTTGTTAAAAAATGGGGAAGAAAATGGAAAATAAAAAAACTCTTGGTGGTTACCTGAGGATTTATATGTGGATATAGTGTGTAAAATTTTAAAAGAATTGGTAAAGTAGATTTTGAGTTATGATGTTCACGGACTTCGAACATTTGCGAGAAAATCGATTTAAAGTTTTTTAAAAACTGATTTATATACGATAAACCGTATGAGGCCGGTCGCTAGAAAAGCTGTATGTTCTTAAGTTTGGCTCCGATTTACTTGAAATTTAGAAACAACACTCTCGACATGTTGTACATTCAGAAAGAGAAATGCAACGAAAAGTTTTTAAAAACTTACCCCCCCTTAAACAAACAGTGATACCTGGTGTTAAATTTTAAAATAATTTTTTTATAGAAATAATCGACCGTAGACTAAAGTATAAAAAGCACCATATCACCATCTGATTCAGTGAGTGAGTATAATTAGCTTTTTAATCACTTCAAACTTAAGTCCACGTGGCACATTGGGTTCAAATGTTCCCAAAGTGGCGATTAATTGAAATTTTAGAATTAAGTTTTTGCCAGAAACTCTTGTATAGTGTGAAACTAGATAAAATTCTACATCACTACGTGAAATTTCAGCCATCTATGTTATATACTTACCCCGTGGTGAGCTGTCAAATTCAGCAAATTAATGCTGTTTTTGCAAAAAGTAGAAAAATTAAAATCCTGTACGATTCAAGACCTTATTTTTCTATTAAATCTTTAAAAGGTAAAATTATTATTATGGAACCTTCAACTTCAGGTATTTTAAGATATAGAATTTTTTTTTTTTTTTGTTTATAAAAATTATGAGTAACTATTTTTAGTAACTTTTATAAAAAAAGGTCCAATATTGGGACATTTTCCACATTTTATGGACCGCACTTATTAAGTTTGTTATTGGTGCATTTCGACTTGTGGATTTTAAGCATGTATAGGATTTCAGCTTTAATTTAAAAAAAACCCTGAGACAATGCAGAGCCTCTTTTTGATTGTCGTTTTTGTGTAAAAAGTGAAGTCCAGTAAGTGTGTTGTTTTTAGATATTATCTTTTTCTATACTTTTGGTATTTTTGTTATTGTTTATGTTGATGCATTTTGGGTTTTTTAAGAGATGAGTGCGTGAGTCATTTTGATTACTTTAGCTCACGTACGCAAAATTTTATCACGCACATTTTACAGTATGTAAACATTCTTTAATACATTTAGCATAAACCAAGTGATAAAAATGCATTTCAATCACGATCACAAAGGATTTACGCACGCTCACGAATTTTTGCTCACGTACCAAAATTTTCGTAATGTATAATGTAACCATGTATTTTCTGTTATGTTAATTTTTGATAATTCTAATGACGGGAATACCGCTAGATGTTTTTTCAGGCGCGGAAATTTCTGCTGAAATTACAGAACTGGACTTTCGTAGATTTGCTCACAATACAGCAAGATACTTCGTTGTATGCCTCCCACTTTGCATACATTTTTTATTCACGGGCCGGAGATTATACAGAACGCACTTTTACCAATTGGAGAATTATCGTAAGAATCTCAAGAAGCCAGAAATAAAGATTTTAAAAATTATAGAGAGCATTTTGCCCGCAAATGCAACCGAGAAAAGTCCAATGCTGATATTTTCAATAGGTTTCTTCTAAGTTCTGACCCATCTATAACTAGCATGAGCAAGAAATATGAGCAGAAAAAAAAAATTAATTTACCTACTTCGGAATTAGAGTAATAAGTTTTACCAAACATTTATGAAGAAAATTATAATAAAGATGTAGATAAAGAAGACGGTGGTGAAGAATTATGATAATGATGATAACGAAGATTATGATAATTGGGATAGTTATGATGAAATTGATAATGCAGAGTAACACAATTATTTGAATAATATTATTTAAAATTATAAAATAAAAACAAAGATTTCACCAAAAAGTTTAAAATTTTTTTTTATAATGAACCATTCTTTCGTGACTTTTTTGAGATAATTTTGTATATTTTGGGATTTAGTGAAAAACAAAATTTGGAATTTCAACTCAATTTGTTTTAATATGAATATGTTTATTCTTCAATTTTCTTAATAGCACATTAAATAGGCTATATTTTCCACGTTTATTTATTAAGTTACAGTTAAAATTTTTTGCCCAAAAACAAAAAGCGCCTAACAGGTTAACAAATTTTTTTTCCATTTTTTTTTTCTAAAATGCTGTGTTTTTATGTATTTATGATTAATCATCAATAAAAACTCAAAATATTTATAAACTACGGCTTCCCTGAATTAAACGCCACTTTGAGTATCATCGAACCCACTGTGCGTGGGTTGAAAAAATAATTGTTCCAGAATCATTTCAAGTTATTTTTTATTTATTATTTATTATTGCGTGATTTTGTCTAGAAACGCTTAGAGTGTTAAATAAATTAGTAACGTGAGCCACGAATGGACATGAAATGTGCTTGAGTCACCATTGCACTAATGCAATGATTTTATTTTTTTTTTAATTGAAGGATCGATGAGCAATTTCCATATTCGTCCAGATCAAATCCGTGTCTTAAAACTTACATTAAAATTGTTGGGTTATAGCAAACTGATACCAAAATTCTTTAAACTTAATTTAATGATGTTCCATTATAGTTGTAGAATGTTATAGTTGTTGGCTTAAATTTATTTAATTTAAAATTAATGAACATTTTTTTCGAAATGTATTTGTTTTGGGTATAATGACTTTGTGCTGCTGTTTGTAACTACCAAAAATATTTGACCTAGACCCATCTTTAATTATACCGATCGAATCAGAATCACTATCTGATTCGATTTAACGATGTCCGTCCGTCCGTCCGTCCGTCCGACCGTCTGTGTGTCCATGTAAAGCTTGTAATCAAACTGCAGCTCGCAAATATGAATATATTTTGATGAAATTTGGTGCGTAAGCTTTTATCGGCCATGGGATGAACGGCGTTGAAATTGGTGAGAATCGGTCCATGTTCAGACCTAGCTCCCATACAAATGACCCCTATGAAATCGACTTAAATTGCCATAAGATCCAAATTATCATATAAATCTTAGTCAAATTGGGTTTGTATGTGTTTATTACATCCATTAATCAGTAGTCCAAAAATGATCCCTATGGGACAACTCTTAGTCATGGGCCCCATATAGAGCTGCTTCCTGATCTTCACTTAAATCTAACAAAAAACAAAAATATTGCACTGATTCTTCCCAAATTTTGTTTGTATATATTTTTGCAAAATACAAGAGACTTTACCAAACATGGTCAGGATCGGTCCATTTTTGGGCCTAGTCCCCATATAGATATATCATCCGATATGAACTTTTTCATATATGCAGCCGAAAAAATTAATAAAAATCCCACTCAAATTTGGTTTATGCTTATTTTCTATATCCAGTCAGTTGGGCCTTAGAGATAGGGTCTCTAAACGCATGGTATAGGGTATCGTATATTCGGTCTAGACCGACTATAATTTTCTTACTTGTTTTCTATATCTAATTACTTGGACCTAAGAGATATGGTCTTTAAACACATGGTATAGGGTATCTTACGGTCGGTCTAGACCGACTATAATTTTCTTACTTGTTTCTCTTGAGCAACACATGAAAGTTGATATAGCAAAACATGCGTTCTCATTTTTTTCATTTTCTGACCTTTTCTACCGATCTGTTTTTGGTAATATGGGTATCAAATGAAATAGGAAAATCTCCATAAATGAAAATACTTTTACGTTTTCATATTCCAATATTTTTCGAAAATTTTATCATTTATATCCTTGAGGATTTCCACTAATTTTTTCTCAAAAAATACATGTTAAAACCTTATGTATACTTTACCACATACCTCAATTTTGTCCATATAGCTTTAGTAATTTAGCCTTAACAAAAAATCATATAATTAGTCTAATATTTAAAAGACAATTTTTGAACGATAAAGCAATCGCGGTTAGAAAAATACTGGACAGTAATTGTTGAACAGGAATAGGACCATCTACATGTGAATCTCGATATCGTATATAGAAAATCTGTGTAATCAATTTTGCATTTTTTTTAACTATTTCTCGTTTAAGGCGCCTTCATGGCTTTAGAGATATAAAAATATTTCCATCCATACGTCAATATGGGTACCATATTAAAAAGTATGATATCTAATGAAAACTATTTTTATTTGGATTCATGGGGACGAAAAGTTTTAAAAAAATTACTATAAAATGTAACAACTTTCCTATTGTTGTGATTATATAATAAATTTCAGATCAGAATTAGAACAATCTACGGAACAATGAAAAATTATTGTGTTTTTAAACTCTTTCTTTTAACTCATACTCTCTGTCTGTCTGGCTGTCGTGGGGCAACCCCATTCCCACAAATCCAATTGATCTGGAACTTGGCCCATAGTCTTGTGAAAACAGATTAATTTTTGGGGTAGCCACGCACAGCCACGCATAGCCACGCACAGTCACGGAGCGATCTAAATGACATTTCCTCTCATTCGATCGATCTGAAACTTGGTCCATACACTCCATGCGAAAAAATATTAACTTTGACTTAGTCACGCACAGTCGCGCATGGTGACGCACAGTCACGGAGGGCCTTAAAGCGGATTTCACCTCATCCAATCAATGTGAAACTTGGTCGATATACTTGCTGTAAAGAAAGATTAACTTCAACATAGTCATGCAGAGTCACGCATAGGCGCGTACAGGCACCGGGTGATTTAAAAACCATTTCCCCTTACCCGATCGATCTGAAACTTGGTCGATGTACTTGTTGTTAAAAAAGATTAGCTTTGACGTAGGCATGCACAGTCACGCAGAGTCACGCACGGTCACGGAGAGATTAAAACCTCACTTGACCTCATTCAATTTATCTGAAACTTTGTCCATAGACTTCTTGTGGCCAAAGATTAATTTTAAGATAGTCACACACAGTCACGCATAGTCACGGATAGATTCAAAAATCATGTGCATAAGGAGAGAAAGAGTTTTAATAAAAGCTTTGTTTTATGTTTTTAAAAAATAAAAAATTGATATAAAATATTATAATTAGTTATTTTTTTATATCGACCTCATCTTCTTGTTAAAAAAATTTTTTGGAGTTTAAATAAAAAAATTTTAAAGGTCTAAAAAAATTTTAAAATTAAAAAAAAAGGAATTGTTTTGAAAATATTTTTGATGTGACATAAATAATTATTATTATTCTGTCCAAATTTTATAAATCCTGATTCAAAAGACTAATATACAAAAACTATAACTTCGGCGCACAGTGGACCATATTTTGAGAAGGCGGCCAAAAATCATTTTTTTTTTGTTACCGATTTTAAAGTTATGTTATTCATTAGAAAGTAAATACTGGTAGATCTCGGGAGCCAAAAAATTGCGATTCTATCTCATCTATACCACAGCCAACAGGGTCTTCGAAAATGGGCTTTCTCAGTATTTTGCTAAAATTAAAAATTTCTTTGTAAATTTTTACTTTTGAATGAGTGTAACTTTTTTGATTTAAAAGATTTTGAAGTGAAAAGATTTTGAAGTGGTTAATAAAGGCACTTATTTTTGAGAGTGCATCTACAACTGCCAACGAAAGTGGAAAAAAGGGTCGACCAGCAAAACCAATTGACGAATGTAGTGAAAGATCTCGAAGGCGCAAGCTGGAGAATATCAATGAAGACATTTCTCAAATTCTCAAATTATTAAGTATTAATTTTTGCACCAAATTCAACCAACCCAAAATAAAAAAAAATAAATTTGAAATAATTGAAAAAATAGTAGAAGCGAGCCCAAGGCGCACAAAGAGGATTTTGAAAAGCATTCCTACACCAATTGAAGATAAGAAATTTATGCCGGAAGAAGCGTTCGCCCTATTTCTGGATTTGAAATTGACCAAAAATCAATATAAGGAATTGTGGAAGCGAACCAATGAAAATAATTGTGGAATTTTTCCAGAGTATCGAGATTTAGTTTCTGCCAAAAAAGAATGCTTACCTTCACAATCTGCTACTAGTGTCACTTCAACACCAGCAGAAATAAAATTGCAAGACCTCCTTGAACATACTGCAGAACTATTGCTAAATATGCTTGATACTGATCATTTAAAAAAAATTGGTAATGGCAGCATTACTTTAATTTCTAAATGGGGATGTGATGAATCCTCTGGTCAGAAACAATACAAGCAATTTAATGCCGAAAATTCATCAGATGCTAACTTATTTATGGTATCTTTCGTTCCATTGCGGTTAACAAAAAGGTATAGCGTCTTAGAGCCGTCAACTAGTAGAGCAACAGAAATTGATATATGGAAAAATGAAATTCCTTCTTCAACAAAGTATTGCAGACCAATTAAATTTGCATTAAAAGAGGAAAGCAAAGATGTCATAGCTGAAGAAGTTCAAAAAATAAGGGATCAAATTAAGGAACATCAATCAGCAATATATAAATTTGATGATCAAGACATTGAAGTACATTTTAAAATGTGTCTCACAATGATTGATGGAAAAGTTGCACAAGCTTTAACTGGAACAACGTCAACGTAAAGCTGCATTATATGCCAAAAGACATCAAGTCAATTAAGCCAACCCCCACCAGAAGACGATAGTTTTAAGGAAGCCAAAGAATTTGGAATGTCCCCTCTTCATGCTAGAATACGTTTCATGGAGCATATTCTTAAATTGGGTTATGATTTGGTCCGTTACGCGAAACAGTGAGAAAAAACAAAGAAAATGAAGAAAAAAAAAGCAAAAAAAAAACAAATTCAACAAAAATATCTACAGGTAGGCCTCGTAATCGACCAACCAAAACAAGGGGAAAGAAACACAAATGATGGAAATACTACAAGGAGATTTTTTTCCGATCCGGAAATTGCAGCATCTATTACAGGTGTAGATCATGAATTAATAAGACGATTCAAAAACATATTACAAGTTCTAGCATGCAGCAGAAAGATAAATGCAAAAAATTTGGAGAGTACGCCAATAAAACAACTATACTTTATAATGAAAAATACTCTTGGAGATATATGCCATCCACAGTTCATAAAATTTTGTACCATGGGGAACAAATAATTCAAAACAATATGCTACCAATAGGAGATCTATCTGAAGAAGCGCAAGAAAAAAGGAACAATGACTACAGATTCATTCGCGAGCACAACACAAGGAAAATGTCCAGATGTTGTACTAATGAAGACCTTATCACTATTTTGTTGTGCACTTCAGATTCATATATGTCCAACATTCGTCAAAAATGGAAAACTACCTCTATTGAATTAGACGAAGAAGCTAAACAACTTCTAGAAGATGAAAATCATGACTATATAGAAGAAATTTTTACTAAAATTGGTTGATTTAAAGTACTTTTTCATTACATTAACAATAAGTTACACTTTTTTTTATATAGTTAAAAAATTTTCTTGATTTAAAAATTTATATATTTTGTAAATTTACAATAAAAATTGTTATATTTCATAAATTTACTATAAAAATTGATATAGAAATATTTAAAAAGACAATAAAAAAAAAATTTAACTAAAGCAAAAACATACGAGCTTTTCATTGAAACTTCTCTTTTTTGAACCAATATAAGGTAACTTTTACGTTCGCTGCTTAATAAATTATATTTTAACTCGGGATCTTTCAAAAAAAGAAAAAAACAACCTTTGGCCCTTGTGCACATTAGGACTTAAAAGTTTATGGGGGCCAAAGTTTGGTATTTTCTGAAAAAATTAACTTAAAGAATTGTTAAAAAAGTATTAGTTGTAAAATTTACTGAAAAAATAATGCATTATATTAAAAAAAAACTTTTTTTTACCTTTTAACACTTCACTTTTCTACTAAAATTCAACTACAAATGAAAACGTATTTTAAACCCTCCGTAACTTTTTTTATTTTCAGTCGAGAATTACGTTTTATAGCAAAACTTGAAGGCTAAAGTCTCACCTACCAAACAAAAAAAACTATGTCATAATTCCAATTCAATCAAAAGTTATAGATTTTTGACCGCCTTCTCGTCAAATGGTCCACTGTGCGGCGTATATGTTTCTTCAAGTGATTGTCAATTAAAGGGGGGTAAGGTTTGAAAACCTTTTTACTTTTCTGAATATACAACATCTCGAGAGTGTTATGTTAAAATTTCAAGTAATTCGGAGCAGAACTAAAGAAGATATAGCGTTTCCAGCGACCGGCCACATACGGTATATCGTATATAAATCAGTTTTTAAAAACTTTAAATCGATTTTCTCACAAATAACATGTTTGAAATCCGTGAATATCATAATTCAAAATCTACTTCACCGATTCTTTTGAAACTACACATTACACATTATTTCTACACTCAAATCACCAGGTAACAGCGTAGAGCTTTTTATTTTCCATTTTCTTCCCCAAGTTTAACAACAAATGTTCACCGTAAAGCAATAATGCCTCCGGAGATTCGCTGTCACGCACTTAATTATTCAAATTTTTAATTGAAAATTTTTTCAAAGATTCTTCAAATGTTATGTTGTAACGTGTATATGAAATAGATAATTCAACGTTATTCATATCTTAAAAAAAATTATGAAATTACGCGTTTTTTCTCTTCTAAAACTTTACACCCCCCCCCCCCTTTAAAAAAAACAGTGACACTTGGGGTTCAAAGGGCGATAAATTCTAAATTAAATTTTTTTTATAAAAATAATCGACCGTAGACCAAAGTAGATAACTAATATATCACCATTTGATTCAATAAGTGAGTATAATTAGTTTTTTTTTCTCACTTCAATAACAAGTGCTCCTGGGTTGAAAAAAACAATTATTCCAGAATCAACTTCATATATTTTTTTTTTTTTAATTATTAAATGCGCATGAGTGTTAAAAAAAATTAGTAACGTGAACCACGAATGGACAACATTTTTGCTTGATTCGCCATTTGCTCACGCAATGATTTCATTATTTTTTTTTTTTCTTATTTGGAATCGATGAACTAATTTCCATTTACCGTGTCACCACCAATCCTATCTTTGTTGTGTTCTTAAAACTTACATTAAAATTGTTGGGTTATAGCAAACTGATACCAAAATTCTTTAAATTTAATTTAATGATGTTCCATATTAGTTGTAGAATGTTATAGTTGTTGGCTTAAATTTATTTAATTTAAAATTGATGAGCTTTTTTTTCGAAATGTGTTTGTTTTTTGAATTATGTTTTAGCATCTAATCAGATATATAAAATTATTAATTTTAACCTTTATGGAATTTACTGAAAAAAAGACATTTATCAGATTTAAAATATAATTAATATTAAAGAAAAATTAAACTTAGTTGTTTTTTTAAGTTTTCTTAATGCCCATAAATTATACTTTGGTATGCAAATTGATTTAATAGTTGTTGTCGATTTTGATTCTTAAGTTACAGCGAAAAAAAGCAAAACAGAGCCTGATAGCAATCAGAATATGTATGTATATTAGGGTGAGCCTTAATAAAAAAAGTGTTCAAATTGTCGGTCTCACCCCCTAGAAATATGTGAATAGCAAAAAAACTGAGAAATACAAAGTTTTGGGCCAATCAGAAAACGTTTAGTCGTGGCGCAAAGCGATTGAAAATTTCAAGTGTGTTTATATGGGGAAAATATGATTTTTTTCAGATTTTACGAAAATTTCGTTCTACGGCTTAATTTTTCCGTCAAGCTGTTATATAATTCAGGATCAGTATTAACTTATCCCTTCGAAAGGCTACAAAACTTCAACATCGAATAAAACCTCGCCAAGAAAGAGCAAATGCCCCAGACCACCTTTGTGCCAAAAAAAAAAACTAGGTCACGAAATTTGATGGCATTTTTTTTCAACTTTGACAAATTGATTAAAGCCATCATTCTTTTTTCGTTTCTATGCTTATAAGTACTCAGATATGAAGTACTGTTTTATTACCACGTTGTTAACCTATTGCGCATTGAGGCCGAAATTTGGAAATTTTTTTGATAAAATTTTTAAAACTCCTTTTTCAAGTTTGACAAAATTTTCTTAAACGAAATTAAAGAACTAAATCTATCACTTTAAGGTTTTTGTAAAATACATATTGCAGATTAACTGTGTGAATTTTTAAGTAAAGCCCTCTGCCAGAATTTTTTTGACAAGGGGTTAATTTTTGCGGATTTCGAGAAAAATTGGATTTTTGTGAAATATTTTGTAAATGTACTCTTTCTAAATACTTTGTATCAAAAATTCATCACTTTTCTACTTTTAAATATAATATTTTATCTTAATAGCCTAGGGTTTCAGAAAAAAATAATATGACTCCATTAACCCTTTTGGACTTGGGGTCACATATGACCCCTAGCTAATAAAAGACAATTTATGCAAAAAATTCAAATATTTTGTAAGTGCTGTCCAATTTTTAGATGCGACACTTAAAATATAATAACCAAATTTGTAGAAGTCTCGTCCCAAAAACTTGGGATAAATGCGAAAACATTAACCCGTTATTTGGCAAGGCAACCTTTGGATTTTAAGATATTTTAAATAAAAATGACCTAAAACGAGTTTTTCTATTAAACTCGTTGATACCACTATTTAGAATTTAAGAAAAATAATTCGGTTAATTTTTATTTATTTAACCATTCAGTGCTCCTGAGATCAAAATTATCCATTGTGATATATCTCTGGTGCAATTATCTGCTTATTGCTCGCGAAAATAAATTAAAACAACTTAAGTCATATGTCTAAAAAATAGGACGATTTTTGAAATTCACTTTGATTTAATTTTGTAATTTATTCCATTAAGAGTAGTATTAATTTAATATACCTTTATATATATATTATTATATTTGAAATTTACTTTTATTTAATAAACTATTTTAAACTGGGAAATAAAATCGTAGAAGTTTCAAAACATGTAGGTGACATTGAAGATAATATAAAGCAACCGATTATAAAAAATCAAACAATGTCAACCATTATAAGTAATGGCATCTTCACCGATTGACCTGAAAAAAAATTTTTTTTTGCGTTTTTTTATCAATATCCACCAAATTGGTGGGTGAGACAATAAGAATTCAACTATTACTTTATTACATAAAGTAATTTTATAACAAAATTGGTTAAAAGTTGTTTTTATTTATATTAGCGAGCAATAAGCAGATAATTGCACCAAAGATATATCACAATGGACTATTTTGATCCCAGGAGCACTGAATGGTTAAATAAATAAAAACTAACCGAATTATTTTTCCTAAATTCTAAATAGTGGTATCAACGAGTTTCATAGAAAAACTAGGTTTCGGTCATTTTTATTTAAAAATATCTTATAATCCAAAGCTGGCCTTGGCAAATAATAGGTTAACGTTCTCGGATTTATCCCAAGTTTTAGGAGCGAAAGTTCTACACATTTGGTAATTATATTTTAAGCATCGCATCTAAAAATTCAACAGCACTTACAAAATATTTGAATTCTTTGAATAAATAGTCTTTTGTTAGCTTGGTGTCATATATGACCCCAATTAGAAAAGAGTTAATGGGGCCATATTATTTTTTTCCGAAACCCTCGGCTACTAAGATAAAATATAAGATTTAAAAGTAGAAAAGTGATGAATTTTTGATACAAAGTATTTAGAAAGAGTACATTTATAGAATATTTTACTAAAATCCCATTTTTCTCGAAATCCGCAAAAATAAAATCCTTGTCAAAAAAATTCTGTCGCAGAGATTTACTTAAAAATTCACATAAATAATCTGAAATATGTATTTAATAAAACCTTAAAGTGATCGATTCATCTTTTTAAATTTTGTTTAAGATAATTTTTTCAAACTTGAAAAAGGAGTTTTAAAAATTTTATCAAAAAAATTTCCATTTTCGGTCTCAGGTTAACAACGTGGTAATAAAACAATACTTCATGTCTGCTTACTTATTAGTATAGAGACCAAAAAAAATAATGATGGCTTTAATCAATTTCTCAAAGTTGAAAAAAATGCCATCAAATTTCATAACCTATTTTTTTTTTGGCACAAAAGTGGTCTGGGGCATTTGCTATTTCTAGGCGAGGCTTCATACGATTTTGAAGTTTTATAGCCTTTTGAAAGGATAATTTAATACTGATCCCGAATTATGTAACAGCTTGTCGGAAAAATGAAACTATAGAATGATGTTTTCGTAAAATCTGAAAAAAAGTCATATTTTCCCCATATAAACACACTTGAAATTTTCAATCGCTTTGCGCCACGACTAAACGTTTTTTGATTGGTCCCAAAACTTTGTATTTCTCAGTTTTCTTGCCATTCGCATATTTCTAGGGGGGGTGAGACCGACAGTTTGAACACATTTTTTCGCTCCATATAATGAAGGGCCACCCTAATGTATATATTAATGCAGCGAGTATCAATAACAAAATATACTTTTGACGAACTGACTGGTCATTACCCAAATATTTGACCACAGAATTAAAAACTCGTTTATTATTTAAAAACTTGTATGTTTTAATTATTTAAAAAAGAAAAACTATTAACATCAAATAGCTTAGGAAAAAATAACAAAACTGAAAATTATTAATTTTTATGGAAATGTAATTGAAAACTCTCTATTTTTGATTTCAAAAAGTTATTGGGTACCCATTATTTTGTAGTACTCTTCACAACGCCGAGGCCACATACAACATTTCAATTAAATTGTTGATGATATTCACTGAACTTTTTTGCCACGCTTAAATAACTGCCTCTATGATATCTGCACTGTTTGTGAAATTTCATGTCCATATTTTTTGATCTACAATTTCCCATAGATTTTCTAGGGGATTTGGATCTAGTGATTGGGCTGGCCAATCCAAAAGATTAAATGCATTAGATTTTTGCCATTCTGTTAAAACTTTGGAGTTGTATTATTTATTATTTATTACATGAATTTGGAATCATTTCTTGGCCCTAGAAGCAACCCCCATACCATAATATTGTAACCGCCTCTGCCACAAATCGTCTTACCCTTTGGTCGTCGTGCAAACATTATTTCACCATGGCCTCTTAAATAAAACTTAAACGCATCTGAATGGTGATCAGTACTCCCCTTCCGTCTTGACTAGTTCATGTGTTATTTAATAAAGTTTATGCGACCCAGATGATTTTTGTATGAATCGAGCATATATTTTTAGTTTCAGAAAGTTAATGAACTTTTTAGTTAGCATTTTTGGGAATTTTTTAAACCAACTTGTTATTGATTTATCCTGTGTTTGACCCGGGGGCCTGGCCCTAAATGATGAGTCGTCAACGTAGCTCTTTCATGATAGTTTTTGAAATTATAAATTTATTTATAGAATATTTCTTACCAGTTTTCTTTTGGTTATGACCACCAATAGAATCATCTGTTATTCTGGTTTTTAACTTTTCATAACACTTTAATTTTGGCATTGTTTTGCAGTGCTAAATTATAAGATTAAATCACTGAAAAATACAAATGTGTTTAAAAATCAGTTGAAAGATAACTTCAGAAACTATAAACGTTTAAATAACGATTAGGACCTTATACATTTTCTTTTTATTATTTTCTTGTTTTAGGGTTATAATTAACTCTGACACAGAAGTTTGTCATTGGTTTGTCATCACTAAAAAAAATACTTTTTTTCGTTTATCTATTTCTAATCCCCCCACATTACTGTGCAGGGAATATACAATTGTGGACATAGAATAAGCTACTCATTCAATATATTTTTCTGAGTGAAAAAATAACGGTACTCTAGATTGATTCATTAATTTTTTTCCACATATGCATCACCGCTATGATTCCTTGAGAATATAAGAGAATTTCAATGTTAAGTTTTGTAAAAAATCGGTAATTTCCTAACACATGGCCAAAGTTATGTAGACAAATAATTAAGTCAATTTAATTAGCGAAGGTAAATATTTGTATTAATGAAACCTTATGTTAACCGAAAGGGCTTCACGGGTCTTTTAAAACGTTTTAGCACCTTTTGCTGTAGTTCCCTTTGACGTTGTTAAATTTTTTTTAAAAATAAAAGTTCCACTCGCGCTGAAACGGAGATCATTTGGAATTGCTTCCAAAATGTTGATTGAAATGCTGAAGTGGTACAAATATTATCGTTACCATGGTGAAAAGTCGCACAGTGGGTTGAAAAGCATGAAAAGTGAGGATTAATTCAGGGAAGACGTAATTTCAAAATATTGTTAATTTTTTTTAATGGATATTCATTAATACATAAAAAACCACAATTTAAAAAAAAAAGTGGAAAAAAAATTGTTTTAACCCGTTAGGAGCTTTCTTGTGTTTTGGAAAAAATTATCTTTTCTTAAAATTTTCGCTGTAACTTTGGAATAAAAAGCGATAAATTAGTAAATTAGTAATGAAAGTGCAAGTTAGAGCTTAGTTAATGTGCTTTTTGAAAAAATAAATTTTTTTTTTTTAAATAAAAAAGGAATAAATATTTAATATGTATTTATATTATAAAAATTGAATTTTAAAATTCGATTTTATTTTCCAAATTCCACAATTCCACAAATTTAACTCAAAAAATTCACATTATAAAATAATATTATGTTTTTATTGATGAATAAAACAAAACAAACAACCATTTCAGAAAAATTAAAAACAAATTTAAAAAAAATTAATTCTATTAATATTGAATATATTGCTACATTTATAATTGAAAATTTTGTATGCATTTATTGTTATTGTTTATTTTTTATTTTATATTGTTCTTATTTAAGAGAAACTTAAATATATATATATACAATTAAAATCAAGGATCATCCGTATTATCATCGCCTTCATAAATATAATCAGCATCTTCATAATTATCATCATCAATACCTTCATTAATCTCTTCTTCATCAGAAATCTTGGACAAAATTAATAAATCTAGTGCCATCTGTGGTATATTATATATTTTTTTGGCATAATTTTTGCTTTTAGTGGTAATTAAAGGATCCAAACTAAGAAGTAACCTATTGAATATATCTTCATTTGACTTCTCCCGACTGCATTTACGAGAATAATGTTCTCTGTAATTTTTAAAATCTTTATTTCTAGCTTCTTGAGCTTCTTCAGATAGTTGACCTATTGGCAACAAGTCGTATCTTACTATTTCTGGCCCGTCAATAAGGAATTTATGTAAAGTTGGAGGCATATAATACCACGGATAGAGCTTAACAAAATGTCTGCCTGCATTCTGAGTATATTTTCTAAATTTTTCTACGTGAATCTCGTGCCCGCAAGATACAGCAATAAGTATCACATGCATTCTTTCTATCAATTCTGCATCAACTTTTGTGATTTGAGCAGAAACATCTGCATTTTGAAAAAACCGTCTGGCAGTGTTGCCATCATTAGAGTTTCCAAAACCTGGCTTTGGTTGGTCCACGATCAGTCCAGTTTTCTCTCTAAAGTCTTTTTGAATCCGTAATTTTGTTACTGAAACTATTTTTTTATCATCATCAGACCTAGCCTGCCATTTTTTTATTGCAATTTTATATGATAAGTGAAGAAGACATTCAAAAAATCGTATCCATCCATGAAGTATAGATAAACCAAACTGTAAAGTTTCTGTATTTACTTCTTTATCATTCTATCAACTGAATTAAAATCCTTGCTTGTTGAACCACAAATGTAGCACTTTTGTGTGAATGTTGTATCCGTAATAGCATTACAAACTATAATGTGCATGATCATTAAAATTATTTATTGTAATACTAGGTTACATATTTACTACAGCAACAATAACAATCACAGCTAGGAAAATAAACATAAAACAAAAACTAAAAAAAGATTTTTTCTGTTGTGTGTTTCAAGCATTTTTTTTTAATTTTATACTGGGGACTTTTAATAAAAACTTGAATATTATATTCGTTGGCAAGGATTGGCAAAATGTTTCTTTGGAATACACAAGTAGAAATCCCATATTTTTTGCTACAATGTAAATAATTTTACCCGATCTCATCTAGAATTACTTTGAAACTCAATCTCTTTTTAAAAAATACCCTCTTTTTAGGACAATTTTCAAAAAATTATTAAAAATATTTCAAAAACATTTATCTAAAAATTTTTTTTAGTAATACAGTCAAATACCTGAATTTTATGCATCCATTTGAAAAAAGTTAGAATTAAAAAAAAAATTAAAAAAAATTAAACTTGAAATATCACGTTTTTCACTTTTTACCACTTCGAGCAAAATTAAAAAAAATTGTTGAACTTTTAGAGAGTATAGCAACAAAAGTAAACAACATAGAACGATAATTTTGACAGTTAGTGATGACCCATTTTATACTCTGTTACCTGGTATAAAAATTTATTACAAAATACTAATTTCAATTTTTGAATTAATCCTCACTTTTGACCCTTTTCAACCCAATGTGAGTCGTGTACGCTATTAAACGTTATCAAAAAATGTAAGATTTTTATTAATTTGCAAAGATATAAACAACGCAAAATGACACAAGCGGAAGATAGGCTTATGGTCAGAATGACTAAAATTGACCCTTTCCTCATATCAATGCAGACTAGATAATGCATGGAGTCGCAACAAGGCGTAAACATATCTACTAGGCCGTAAGAAGGCATATGCATGGAAATAATCTTCACTGCCGCCTAGCGAGAAACAACCAAATGTGTCAAAGAATATTCAACAGTGCTTGCGATTTGCAAAAACTCACCTCCCTAAAGATACAAATTTTTGGAAATTAGTAGCGTGGAGTGATGAATTAAAGTTCAACAATTTTGAACACGACGATGTTCCTATATGTGACGACCATTCAACAACTGTTTTGACCCAAAGTATAGCAAAAAAAAAAAAACCGTGAAGCATGGTCGCCAGTATGGTGATATTTTACCTCGTCCGGAGTTGGTCCCTTACAAAGATATCCTGCAGATAATCTGGACAAAGTTTCTTCTGAAACTTTTTGAATATTTCAGCAGGATAATGACCCGAAGCATAAATCGCGGGCCGTTAAGACTTGCTTTGATCAAAACAAATTAAAGGTTATTGGTCGCAAAACGTGCAGTCTCGACCAGAAAACCTACAAATAAAAGTGCACTTCGAAAAAGGTACCCAACAAAATATTAAAGGTTTAAAATAATTTGAATTAAAAATTAAAAATAAAACAATTTAGACACATTTTAATAATTTCTAAAATATAAGACAGACCTTGTACAAAAAAAAAAATAAAATAGTATGAGCAATGAAAATTTTTTAAGCTTAACTGTTAACTATTAGGTATTTAAACTAAATAAAAAGAAGTTGTTTTTTTTTAAATTTTTATTAAAACTGTTTTTTTTTAGGTTTTCTATTAATGTATAAATGACCTAATTATATATTAATTCATGTATATAGGTTTGTCATTCTGTTTGTAGTGCATCGAAATAAATTTCGGATACACCAAAACCATATATTTTCTTGATCCTCATAACAAGGCAAGTTTACTTAGCAATGATTACAACCTCAATAATTCCCGTTGGAGTTGCTATTTTAAATCATCAAAGTCGGTCAAAAGGGTCACGAGATATTTATGCAAATGTGAAAAAACTTTTGAAAAAAACAAAAATATCCAGTGTGCATGTTGTTTTTATACCCTATACCACTATGTGGTTTGGGTATAATGACTTTGTGCTGCTGTTTGTAACAACCAAAAATATTTGACCTACACCCATCTTTAATTGTACCGATCGAATCAGAATGACTATCTGATTCGATTTAACGATGTTCGTCCGTCCATTCGTCTGTGTGTCCATGTAAAGTTTTAATCAAACTGCAGGTCGCAAATATGAATATATTTTGATGAAATTTGGTATTTAGTCTTGATCAAACGCTATTGAAATTGGTGAGAATCGGTCCATGTTCAGACCTACCCCCATACAAATGACCCCTATGAAAACATATATTGCCATAAGATCCAAATTATCATACAAATGTTAGTCAAATTGGGTTTGTATGTATATATTACATCCGTTAATCAGTAGTCCAAAAATGATACCTACTCTTAGTCATAGGCCCCATATACAGCTGCTTCCCGATCTTCACTTAAATACATCAAAAAACAAAACGATTGCTCTGATTCTTCTCAAATTTTGTTTGGCAAAATATAAGAGCCTTTACCAAACATGGTCAGGATCTGTCCATTTTTGGGCCTAGTCCCCATATAGATATAGCATCCGATATGAACTTTTTCATATCTGCAGCCAAAAAAATTAATAAAAATTCCACTCAAATTTGGTTTATGCTTATTTTCTATATCCTGTTAGTTGGGCCTGAGAGATAGGGTCTCTAAACGCATGGTATAGGGTATCGTATGGTCGGTCTTGACCGACTATAATTTTAATACTTGTTCTTAATACAAGCAGATTCCAGCTTTCGAAATTCGAGTGCAATTTCAAGGAAGCTTTATTTTTCAACTTAGACAATTCACAAATCAACACTTTTATGGTTTATTATTATTGTGGATGAAGATAACGCACTCATTCACAAACACATTAAAAAATTTAATAAAACATACATATTATATTTAAAATTTTATGTATGTATTATTAGCAACTTTTAATGGAATTTACTCCAAATAAGGGAAAATATTTAAAAATCTGTAAATCTGCAAAACGGCTAAAAAGAAATACCTCACAAATAATATACGTTTGGTCAAAATCGGGAAAAAATGGTAGAACAAAACATCGGTCACAAGAAATCGCCTAGCCTATTAATATTATAGATATGTATATACAAGCTGTAATTATACCCTATACCACTATGTGGTTTGGGTATAATGACTTTGTGCTGCTGTTTGTAACAACCAAAAATGTTTGACCTACACCCATCTTTAATTATACCGATCGAATCAGAATCACTATCTGATTCGATTTAACGATGTCCGTCCGTCCGTCCGTCCGTCCGTCTGTGTGTCCATGTAAAGCTTGTAATCACACTGCAGGTCGCAAATATGAATATATTTTGACGAAATTTGGTACTTGATCTTTTGCCAGCGATGGGATGAACGCTATTGAAATTGGTGAGAATCGGTCCATGTTCAGACCTAGCCCCCATACAAATGACCCCTATGAAATCAACATATATTGCCATAAGATGCAAATTATACAAATCTTAGTCAAATTGGGTTTGTATGTATATATTACATCCATTAACCAGTAGTCCAAAAATGATCCCTATTGCACAATTCTTAGTCGTTGGCCCCATATAGAGCTGCTTCCCGAACTTCACTTAAATCTATCAAAAAACAAAAATATTGCACTGATTCTTCTCAAATTTTGTTTGTACATATTTTTGCAAAATATAGGAGACTTTACTAAACATGGTCCGGATCGGTCCATTTTTGGGCCTAGTCCCCATATAAATAGAGCATCCGATATGAACTTTTTCATATCTGCAGCCGAAAAAATTAATAAAAATCCCACTCAAATTTGGTTTATGCTTATTTTCTATATCCACTTAGTTGGGCCTGAGAAATAGTGTCTATAAACGCAGGGTATAGGGTATCGTATAGTCGGTCTAGACCGACTATAATTTTCTTACTTGTTCTTCTTATTTTTGTAGTCAATGTAGTTGTAACATTCACTACATGAGGATGTTTGTATGGTTATACTGCACGCGTCACATTAGCCTAAGCATTTTTTTTCAAAGTGCCTTTTCTTAAAAAGTGCATTTGCTTCAAAAGTTTTTTTTAAACTCTTCCTTTAACTCATACTCTCTGTCTGTCTGTGGTGTGGCATTCCCCCTTATCCAATTGAACTGAAACTTGGCCCATAGTCTTGTTGTGACTACAGATTAATTATGGGATTGTCAAGCACAGTCACGCATGGTCACGAACAGTCACGGTTTGATTTAAAACGCATTTCCCCTCATCCAATAAAATTGAAACTAGGTCGAAATACTTGCTGTAAAGAAAGATTATATTCGACATAGTCACAGTCACGCAAAGTCACGCAAGTCACGGAGAGATTTAAACCTCACTTTCTCTCATGCGATCAATCTGAAACTTTGTCCAAAGAATTATTTTAAAATAGTCACGTAATGTCAGGCATAGTCCTGGAGAGATTCAAAACTCATATGCATAAGTTAAGAAAGAGTTTTAATAAAAGCTTTCTTTTCATGGGTTAGATTTTTGAAAGTATTTTTTCTTGAAAAAGTACTTTTTCTTATAAAATTTCCGTTTTTAAAAAATTTTGTTCTTAAAAATTTCCTTTTTAAAAATTTTTTTTTCTTTAAAATACCTTTTTATAAAGGACCATTTTAAAACAATTGTCCCTTTTCTAAAAAAGAATCCTTTATTAAAAAATTTCCCTTTTTCAAAAAAAAACCTTTTCTGAAAAGTAATCCTTTTTTAAAAAGTAAATCATTTTTTTTTTTACAAAAGTACCCTCTTTTAAAGATTACGCATTTATAAAAATTATCCGCTTTTAGAAAATACTCTTTTTTTAAGTAATCTTTTTTAAAGTACCATTTTTTTAAATTGGCCCCTTTTCAAAGGAGCCTTTTTTAAAAAGTATGCATTCTTCTTTTAAAAAAGTACGTACTCCTTTTTAAAATTCACCCTTTTTTAACAAGTAAACTTTTTTTAAAAAAGAGTCGTTTTTTAAAGCACCCTTTTTTAAATAAATTCCTTTTTTTAAACAGTACACTTTCTTTAATAAGGGTCTTTTTAATGAATGCCATTTTTCTAATGAGTACCAATTTTCTAATAGGTATCCATTTTTAAAAACTACCCTTTTTAAACCACTCATTTTCTGAAATGTGACGTTTTTATAAATAGAAGCCTTTTTATAAAGTTCATCGTTTATAAGGACCGTTTTTTTAAAGTACCCTTTTTTTAAATTAGTTCCCGTTTTTAAAAGGATAACTGTCTTTAATAAAATACCCTTTTTTTAAACTACCCTCTTTCTAAAATGTACCCTTTTTTTAAAATGTGCCGTTTTCAAAAATGGAAACCTTTTTAAATAATGTGCCCTTTTTCGAAGAATGTACCCTTTTTAAAAAAAAGTATCCTTTAAGAGAATTAAAATTTTTTTAAACAAGTAATCTTTTTTAAAAAAGTATCTTTTTGTTAAAAGTAAAATTTTTTATGAAGTATACTTTATTTAAATTAGTAAACTTAAGAAAATGGCCTATTTCGAAGTGGTAGCCGTGGTGGGTATCAAAGATTCGGCACAGCGGAATTTAATATTCTTGTTTTTTAAAAGTTTTTTTTTTAACAAATTGTTTATATTTCTTTAAAGAACACATCAGAGAGTGACTTTCAAAAAAAAAAAAAAAAAAAAACAGAACATATGTATATGTAGGCCTTAACGCAAAATTATTAAAATACAAAATTGGCAAGTTTCCAATGTATTGTCACCTATTGAATATAGATAGGCTTGTTGGTTATAAATTAAATTAAACAAAAAAATTTCAGAATAACACCATATTTACTTACCATTCTTTTTAGCTTGTGTAGCATCTACTTTACCCTCAGTATCCTTTGAGGGTTTGGCATAGGCAGCATTAATTAAAACGAACAAAAATAAACCACAAAAAAGTATTTCTGATTTAGGCAACATTTATATATATATTTAGAAACACTATTAACAAAAATATAAAAAAAAAAATTACAAGCAAAAAAGAAAAAAAAAACTGTAGAAGAAATGCAAAAAAATAATAATTAATTTTAACACTTAAAGAAAATTAGCATTATTTTATTGGAGTTTGTATATGAAAGAATTGTACTTTCGCAAAAGTTTGGAAATTAACTTTAATTGAAGAAAAATTTTATTTATTATTAACTTATATAACCAGATCATTAATACATGTTAAAAAACCATTTTATTCAAGTGTAATTATAATTAATTTATTTTAAAATTTAATAACAAGCACAATTTATGGGTTTTATTTATGTTTTAATATATTTAATTGCAAGCACAAGCTTTTTTTCAGTGTAGTTGGAGTTTTATGGTTCAATGATTTTGTTATCAAATTAGTTAAGTAATTATTTTTTTTTTAATACAATTCATATAGTGTTATGTATAATAATTCTATATTTAACATTTGTTTAACACACACAACACTTTTGTTTCTTTACATACACGGATATTTGATACGGTTTTTTTTTGTTCAATCGTTCAATTGTATTGGGAACTGCAAATTTTTTTTGTAATATTATGGTCAGTTGGCTTTAGTTTGTGAATTAGATTTTTGTTTATGGTTTCGAGTATGAAAAATAAGATCTGATATATATATATATATATCTTTATATATTTTTAAATGTGGCTTTGAAAACTACTGGTGCATAAAATAAAAATTTAAAAAAAGAAATAAACATTAGTAAATAATACGATGTAATCATACAATTTACAACAAATACGAGTATAACAATTGCATGTTAAAAACTACATGTTGCTACCACTAGCTAAACAGTAGTCGATATTTGATTTTAAACACTTTTTTTACAGTCCTGGTTCTTTGAAAACTTAAATAAAAACAACTAATAATGACTTAACAGCTGCATGCATGTTTTGTTATTAAAAAATATAATTATTAAATATTTGCCATTATCATTGATATCCAATAAACTATATTAAAACATAAATTTTATGTTTTACTACTAAAAAACTTATTTAAAATACACGGAACTTTTATGTTGTAGCACAAAATAAATATTTTTATTTATTAATAACCACAAGAAAAACGCTTAGCCATAAAACATCGAAACTGGTTGAATTGTTTATTAAACTCATTAAAAAGTATTTCCTTATGACATTATGTGGATGCATCCACCACAAGTCAATTGCGTAACGTAATAAATGTTGTTATCACACTCACACATACACACACACGCTACAGATTTGACTTTAAACTTCCTCTATAATTTCTTTTTCAATAATCAATTTTTAACGTCAATATATTAAAATCCAAACGTTACCACTTAATTTTGGTTAAAAACAAATTACACCTTTAACTTGCACTTGTATGTTGGTTGCATTAAAAAAAAAAAAAACAAACACAAAAAGCGTTACGGAAAACAGAAACAAATTTTATATTACAACAAATTGCTGCTTGATCTTACAAGCCACAGAAATTGCTACTGTAAGCTCAGCTTGTGTAGCTGATTTAAACGCATTCGTTACGTTTTCGTATTTTATGTTTATTTAACGTTACCGTTTATTTTTTTCGTTTTGTTATCGTATTGCGCGTCTACCAAGTTGTTACCACAACTGTTTCGAACTATCTGAGTTGTGGTTTATTCATAACAAACCATAAAACTAAACTATATTTGTTATCATATGTTGTATTTATTATACATATTTGCTCTTAAACGTTTATAATATTTTTTCTCTTGCTATCTTTTTCTCTTTCGTTTCTTGAAATGAACCCTATTTGCTTGATCAGCTGTTTTTTTTTTTTTTTTACATAAATGAACTCTTAATATTTTGACCAGCTTCATGTGGTCAGCTGTTTGTTTATTTTGAAAAAACTACAAACAAATAAAAATGCCGGTAATATGTTTTGGTCACTTAAGTACTTTGTTGTGAAACCAGTTTGTAAGAGTATTTTTTGTTGTTTATATTTCTTGTGTATTTATAAGCGCATTTGGTATTGTCAGATTGTTAAGTTAGATATTTATAGGCTGTACCAATAAATATTTGATAATGATGTAAAGGGTTTGTGTTGATTCTTGTACCTACAAAAATATTTGACTTTTGTCATATCATCCGTTTGACTGTAAGTCCGTCTGTCTATCTCTCTGCCTGTCCGTCCGTTCGCCTGTCTGTCCGTCCGTCTGTCTATCCATCTTTCGGTATTTCCTTTTCAACACAGCAAATAAACTAAATAAAGACTGCATAGTATGATCCCTATCGAAGTCGGTGAAATTAACTTCATGTTAGGAGCTAGGCCCAAACAACTAACTCTTTTATTTTACTTTTAACATATCCATAAAATTGTTATATATTTTTGTTGCTTCTAACTGTCAGTCTTATTTCGTCCTTTTCAAATATGTTAGATCACCTTACTGTGTCACTTAGGCCCGCTGAATTGGTGAACGTATTATAAATAATCGTAGATATTTCATCATTTTTATCGTGTTGGTCATTCCTTTTGTATTCGTTGATGAGCTGTAGAACCATTTTTTGTGGATAATCGTTTTTAAAAGTATGTCTAAAATCTATTTTCTGATCTTCATGATGTGTGGGTGTTGAGAATGACAGTTTATGATCCTTCCAGACTCCATCGGTTTTTTGTACCAATTTGTTCTTATTTCATTGCTATGTTTTTATACCCTATACCACTATGTGGTCAGAATTAAAATGTTTTATTCAGAAAAAATTATAATATTAACGATAATTAAAAGACATAATAGATTAGAATATATATTATCAGAGGCCACTATTAATTTATTGAAGACGAAATTAGAACTGGTGAAAAAGCTTATAAATGAAAACTTCGGAATTGCAATTAATAGACGTATGCAAGAAAAATTAACAAATATGGATCCAAGATATTCAATAAATATGTTTGGACAAATAAAAAAGAATTTTAAAAAATTTAAACCATTGAATCTTCAACATAATAAAATCCCCAAAGATTCTGAATATTTGTTGATTAATGCTAGAATTAAATTCACAAAACTTGGAAAAAGATAATCTAAATAACTTTATTGTACAAGAACAGGAACAGATTTTAGATACCATAGGTAGCTATTTACAATCAATTCATTTACACAAAGAAATCAATCAGGAAAACGTTATACAAACTAAAGTAATTGAGTCCTTCAATATATTTATTGAAACAAAAACTTTATTCGAAGGTAATCGAACTACCGTAACTAATTTTAGCAGTACCATGTTTTCTGACAATATAGATGAATCCCAATCCAATAACTTCTTTATAACAAAGTCAAATATTTTATATATATTCTCGAATTTGAGAAATAAACTACCTTCTGGGATTGATAGTGTCCCAAATATAGTTCTAAAGAATATTCCCCAGTCAATGATTCTCGACTACTGTAAGCTATTTATTAATATGCTTATTAATTCGTATTTCCCAAATAAATCGAAAACAGCAAAAGTGGTAATGTTACCAAAAAAAAAAATGATTCTAGTAATATCAAAAACATGCGCCCCAAAAACTTATTACCCAATATAAGCAAAATATTCGAAACATGTATCAACAATATCATAAACAAGTTTTCTATAGATAAAAATTTAATAAGTGAAAAAAGTTTGGTTTCAAATATAAACATTCTACAACTAACGCTATACATTTGCTAACATCAAACATCAATTGGAATTGGAATAAAAAAATATGTACAGGAGGTTGCCTTATTGATATGGAGAAAGTGTTCGATAGTATGTGGATTCCTGGTCTTATAATTAAACTATGCCAATATCAATTCCCATTACATAAGATTATTTTGATATATAATATGATATGCCAAAAAAACTTTATAATTTATCATCAAGACGTAAAATGTAGTAAAATGTTTAAGATAGTCAACGGATTACAACAAGGAACTGTAAATTCGCCTATTCTTTTTAATTTGTATATTTTAGAACTGCTAAAGCAAGTCGACAACATTATAGCATTTGCCGACGATATCGTCATTTATCATGCTGAAAGCAAAAATTAACCAAAATCTTCAAAATACTTTTAATATAGTAGAACAATACACAATTGACTGGAATATGAAAATAAATGCACAAAAGTGTGAACCTATACTCTTCAGACCCCAGTTAACAAATGCAATTACAGTATGAGAAAATACTGGAAACAGTTTGGAATAAAATCAAATTTATCAAATTGTAATATTCAAAACAAGAATGTTGTAAAATACTTTAGATAAATTTTTATACTTTAACCGTCATGTTAAAGAAATAGTTACAAAAGCAAAAAATGCATTTTTCCCATTGCTTCATTCCAAATATATTAAAACTAGAATATAGATAATAATGTATCAGTCCCTGGTCAGACCTATCATAAACTGCGGTTGCCCAATATGGTTCAACATTTCGCCATGAAAAGATCAGAGTTTTTGAAAGGAAATGTTTGACATCATGTACGTCATTATATAGATCTTAACAAAGTAATTATATTAAATACATTTCTAATACGATATTATACAACAATGCAAATATTATTAGAATTGACAATTTTATAATAAAATTAATTAGAAATAATATTTCAACATGTACTCAATGCACGGAAAATAATCTTATTATGGCACCGTACTACATAAATGAAAGATACATAATTGATTCCCTTAAAACGGGGCTTGTACCACCTGAGGCTTTTATTTACCTCGACAACAAACAAATTATTCAAAATAAAAATGTCATCCCAATCTTTTACCACAATCATAGAAGAGCCAATATAAAAGCAGTGAATTGCAATACAGAATATATAAATATAAAAGATGATACCAGCATATCAAATAAAGATTTAAAATTTATAAAAAAAAATTAAATACCAAGACACTTTGGTGGCTACCTGCATAATTTGGCATATCCCCTGCTTTTTTTTATTTTAACCCTTGACTATATCCTCTGTTATAAAAGCAATGTTTTTTAAAAAATCTTTCATTGCAAAAATCAATTATCTATTTTTCATTTAAAATAAAGAAAATTATATTAGTTGTAAAACCCAAATTTTTATTACATTAATAATACTCGAGAGCCCGATCAAGGGACATTATATATTCAAAATGTTATTATTACTAGTTGTTTATTATAGTAGAATTATAATTATTGTAAATAAATAAACTTGAAAAAAAAAAAAAAACTGAGTGGTCAGAGTATAATGATTTTGTGCTGCTGTGTGTAACTACCATAAATATTTGCCCTAGACCCATCTTTTATTATACCGATCGGCTCAAAATCACTTTCTGAGTCGTCTTTGCGATGTCCGTCCGTCCGTCCATTCCATCAGGTCGGAAATATGAATATATTTTGACGAAATTTGGTGTATAAACTTTTGTCGGCCATAGGAAGAAATCGACATAAATTGCCATAAGATCCAAACTATCACATATATCTTAGTCAAATTGGGTTTGTATGTGTTTATTGTATCCATTAATCAGTAGTCCAAAAATATTCCCTGTAGGACAATTCTTAGTTACAGGCCCCATATAGTTAGAGCTGCTCCCCGATCTTCACTTAAATTCATCAAAAAACAAACATATTGCATAGATTTTTCTCAAATTTGGTTTGTGTATATTTTTTAAAAATATAAGTGACGCTACCATATATTGGTCAGGATCCATCCATTTTTCGGCCTAGTCCCCATATAAATATAGCACCCGATATGAACTTTTCCATATCTGCAGCCAAAAAAATTAATAACAGTGGCAAATTTGGTTTATGCTAATTTTCTATATCCAATTAGTTGGACCGAAGAGATAGGGTCCCTAAGCCATGGTATAGGGTATCGTATAGTCGGTCTAGATCGACTATAATTTTCTTACTTGTTGGTTATGCAAATTTAATTTGGTTTTTTAGAAACTTAAGGCAAAATAATCTTTTATATTATATGAGAAACAAAATTTTTTAATTTATTTTATTATTCAGAATAATTTATATATTAACTAGTATGACCTGCCATGCTTCGCTCCGAGTTACCGAGATATATTGACATGTTTTATATCATAATAAATTTTTTCTACGACGTTTGTATAGTGCAATTTGGGTTAAGTTCAAAATCAGGTCACACATTTTACATTTCGGGTTTCTTTACAGAAGCCCAAACATAGAAAGGGAGCATACCTATAGTAGCTTCGATGCCCTTTCTGAATCCATAACTAGAATCCTAGAGAGTTGCCCCAATAGCGAGATCGTAGTTGCCGGCGATTTTATTATTCACAACTCTTCTTGGCTTCACCATTCGAGTCAAACAACTCCCGAAGGCCGTTACGTTGAGCTTTTCGCCGCGCATAACCACTTAGCGCAACTAGTGAATGAACCAACGCACATTCCGTGCATTGAAGGGCAAATACAGAATACTCTCGACCTTTTTCTAACTTCACACCCTGACAAGTATGAAGTAAAAATACTTGCACCTCTTGGTAATTCGGATCATTGTACCATTTCCGCTTCTTTTTCGTACTCTGTACTTCACAGTGTTTCAACACCACCTATGAAATGCTCAGTTTTCATCTACGAAAAGGCTCGCTGGGCCGAGCTCAACGATTTCTTCAAGCGTTTCAACTGGAAACTTTGTTTCCTAGATAACAATGTTGATGCTGCTGCGATAATGGTGGAAAAAAGAATAGTGCTTGGTATGAGATTATTCATTCCATCAAAGCGCATTTCGGCTAAACCTAATCAAAAATCTTGGTTTAACCAGACTCGCAGAGATGCAGTCAGATCCAGAGAGGAAGCATTCAGACTTTGGCGTGAAAATAAAAATCCCGTCACTGAACTGCTACGCAAACAGGCGAGAAATGAATGTGCCAAAGTACTAAGGCGCGAAAAGTTTCTTCACGATCAGCGTCTTCGTGCTAAAGTTCTTTCTGCTCCTCGGGGCAGCAAGAGCTTTTGGTCATTTGTTAAAAGAGTAAGGAATAATGCTAGTTCTGCTATCCCGATTCTTATAATGAATGACCAAATATTCACTGACCCGGTTGATAAGGCTAACCTTTTAGCTAAACTTTTTGCAAAAAATTCATTTTTGCCGGATAGCGATAAACCACTGCCGGAACTCGAAAGAGTATCTTGTACTATGCCTAAAATATTCTTCCGAGCACGTGCAGTTAAAAAGGTTCTTTCGGATCTCAACTTTAACAAGTCTCCGGGACCGGATAGTATACCAGCACTGGTGCTGAAACAGTGCTCTTCGACGCTAGCCAGTCCATTGGCCAACCTTTTCAGCCTTTCGTATCGTGCGGGAGTCTCTCCCTCTTGCTGGAAGGTTGCTAATGTCCAGCCAATCCCTAAAAAGGGTGCGGCTAATAACCCTGAAAATTACCGTCCAATTGCAATCTGCTCTGCGCTCTCAAAGGTGATGGAGAGCATGATCAATTTCCACCTTGTGAACTACCTAGAGGCCAACTCACTTCTTAATGATCGACAGTATGGCTTCCGTAGAAATCGTTCCACGGTAGACCTGTTAGCTCTACTTTCTGAGCGCTGGAGTCGATCCATTCGCAATTTTGGCGAAAGTAAAGTGGTTGCTCTTGATATTTCCAAGGCATTCGACCGTGTACGGCACGGTGCATTGATATCAAAGCTTATTGCATTTGGGGTCGGTAATGACTTCTCTCGATTTATATCGAGTTTTTTCAGAGACCGAACAATACGTGTTGTTATTGATGGGGTCTCATCTAATGAGTTTCAGCTTAATTCAGGGGTACCCCAAAGTTCCGTTCTTTCTCTTTTTCTTTTCCTTATCTTTCTAAACAACCTTCTTGGTCAAACTTTTAATTCTATTTACTCTTTCGCAGATGACAGCAGCATTTGTCATTCATTTTCCTTTAATTGTAGGCCAAGCCTCTTGGAGGTTGGGGGCAAAAGGCGGACAATGAATGACACACTCAATCAAGACCTCTTAACAATCTCCGAGTGGGTTAAAGCGAATAGGGTTGATTTTAATGCGCTGAAGACCCAATGTTGTATGTTGACCCATAGGGCCATGGAATCAACAATGTCATCTGTATATATGGTTGGTATAGGTATTGAGGAATCGGATACTCTTGATGTTCTGGGCATGAGAATTCAATGTGATGTTGGTTGGAACGAGCATGTTCTTCAAGTGTCGAAAGAAGCATTCAAGTGTCTTGGTTTTCTAAAACGGTGTAGAAATTACTTCACTCCTTCTGATCTCCTTAAAATCTATACCACTTACATCCGACCGAAAATGGAATACAACTCCCATATATGGGCAGGGGCTTCGAAGTCTATTTTGGAGCTACTGGATCGTGTGCAAAGGAGGGCGTTGGCGCTCATCAATGACAGTAGGGTATCCAATTCTATTGATTCCTTGGAACACCGTCGGAATGTGGGTTGTGTAGCACTGTTCTATATATATTACCATGGGAAATGTTCTTCTGAGATTAGCGAACTTATTCCAAGTGCCCGAGTTTCGGTTCGCTCTACCCGCTTCTCTCTACCCGCTTCTCTAGTAGATCAAATCCGTTTGTAGTCTATAGTCCAGTTGACCGCACAACGCATTACAGAGAGAATTCCTTCATCAGTCGAACTAGCCGTATGTGGAATAAACTCCCCTCAGAGGTCTTTCCTGACAGTTATAATCTAATAAAATTTAAGTCAAATATCCATAAAAACTACTCCCTCTCTCCTACTTCCCATGACCTATTTTCCTTAAATCAACACAATGCACTGCATTTGTAGGGGGCATCCCCTGAGTGTTGGTTAACAAAAAAAAAAAAAAAAAAAAAAAATTTAAATTTTTTATTTAATTTATTTTATATTTTAAATTTCAGTGCTTGCTGGTATACAATATTTTGTTATTTTTTCATTCGGTGCAACAAATATCAAATTTTTCGGCGTTCATACTTTGGACCGGGGTACATATACCTGGCGATGAGATGAAAATGGATTTTCCAAATCAAATCTGGCAACACTTAACTATTGGCCTTGAATTTAGAATATCATTTTGCATGATAGGGGCGTTTATTTTTAATGACTCCAAGAAAGAATACTGAACAATATGTCGCCTTGAAAATCTAAACATATATTTCATAAGGTTGACAGTTTTCTCCAAATTAATTTTTGTCAAACTACTGTTGCGCTCTATGCATCCTGTCCTGTTGTTCTATGATCAGTTGATGAAATTCATAATATCACTAGAGGACCCCGGCTGCACCGCAGCATTATATTATATTATATTATATTAATTTTTATAATATAATACCAAAATTTGCCAAGAGAATTTAACGTACAGTAATGCCAAAATATGCCAAGAGAAGTTAACGTACAGTAAAAGTAAAGTTTATTGTCCACGAATAACTTTCCTCAAACCCAACGAATTTGCCAGGAGAAGTTAACGTACAGTAATGCCAAAATATGCCAAGATAATTTAACGTACAGTAAAAGTAAATTTGATTCTCCACGCATAACTTTCCTCAAACCCAGTTAATAGCTCAAAAGAAGGAGCTTGATCCACTGAGTGTTCTTTGACCTATGTCAACAGCCTACGTTAATTAGAACTCTAGTTATAGAGGTTTTAGAGAGGAAAAATATTGAAAAAAATCTTGAATGCAAAGTCTATTCATAAATTCTTTAATATATAAGTTTAACTTAAAAAGAAAATATGTAAATTTAACAAATATACATAATTAAAAAAAAAAACATGCAAAATATTTTTTCAGCTGGTTCATTTTCGCTTTGAGTCACTGTATATGAATTTACGTTATGCAGCACTTAGTGTATTGAATAAACATATCATTCAAATATTAAACAAAGAGTTTGCTACTTCAAACAAGTTTCTTTCCTAAGTCTTTTATTTTGTTCCCTACAATTCGATTCTAATTATTCAATAATTATTTAGTGTTTAATGTATTTATGCATAAGTAATTTATCATTTTCTTGTTGATAACAAAAGTTTCGATTGCAGTTAATTTTTCGGGTGGAAAAAAAATAAAAAAAACTAATTAACCTTTTAACTTCCTGTATCTGTACATTAATCATACAATCATAACAAAGTTTGTACTTAACGAAATTTCTTAAGTAGCTTTTTTAACATTCTTGTTTCTCTTCAGTAACACTTATCTGCCATTTAAAACTCTTAAAACTATTTAAAAGTATGTGGGTGTCTAATCTTTTTATCGCTTACTTTAAATCTTGATTTATTTTTATATTTATTTTTTTTTTGTTATTTTCATAAAAATAGCGCAAACATGCCAGAATAGTGTTTTTGTATTTTTTGTTTCCAAATTTTTGATCTTTTGGTATATAGTTTTTGTAGTTCATTATTTTAAGGAGTGTTTTAAACATATTCTACGCTGGTTGTAATTGATTTTTTGTCTATGATCTGTTGTTCTTTTTTCGTGTAGCATTTTTTATTTTATTTTTTGGGGAATCTATTGTCTGAAACAATTTCGATAAAAATAATACAACCGTCAATTTTTTGTAAGATTAATTTCAACTGTAATTCTTTTAGTTCTTTTGAGATTTTTGATAAGCTTAAGAAGTTTTGTTTTTAATAAAAAAATCTTGTTTACATTATGGTTTTAACGAGTCATGACCGCGAAAATAGCTTAACATGCCACTTAATTTTTTTTTCGTTTTTGATGAATATCATTTATTTACGAATAAAACAATTATCAGCATTTCTATGATGTACTAAGTGCCGTTACGAATATACAGCAACAGCACCTTAGGCCTCTTCTAAGGTTTTTTTTTAGCTTTTAAGCTATTTTTCTGATCACTGCTCGTTAAGATAAATTTTTATTAAGAAAGAGCTTCAATAATATACCAGATTTGTATCTTTGATAATGACATATTTATAATAGTCGGCAAATTATGTTCTAGGAAATCCATTCGATAATCTTGTCAATAAAAGAAGTCAGTTGCAGAAACTGCTTAAACTTTATTACTTTGACACTACTTTTTTTTAAATGTTCTTCAAAAAATTATAATTTCCTTTATAAATATTACCACTGAAATTTTGTTCTCATAAATCTTATGCCATAAATTATTTTTTCGCAAATTGTTAAAACCTTTGACCACCCAAGGCATAATTTTTTTAAATTCTCAGTCTTTTATTACATTAATGTAATACAAATATTTTTCTTCTTTTGTATTTGTCAACAAGTAGAAATAGAAAAAAGCTACTGTTTTCGGTACCTCACAACATTCAATGAAATTTGTGTCAAAAAGATCAATTTTCATGGTTAGTCTTTTATAGACATCCATATCCACGACACAGATAAGCAGTCATACTTCATTGGTATTGAGTTTATTTTGAGAATTTTTTTAGCAATAAATATTTTGAGTAGATTCAAGCAAAAGCTAAAGCAACCACATCAACAAAAGAAACAATAACAAAAAACAATTAGTTTAACACAAAGTTTATTGGCTCCATAGTACTCTACAGTAAAAATTTTGGTCTATATTACTATGTCCAATTGAAAAGGTGGATTTCCAAGGTTCGCAAGTTTATCGATTTGTGCTAATAATTCAGTTTGGTAGAACTAACTTTTGTAGGTTTTTCATATAAAATTTGTTGATAAAGTCTACTTTGAGTACACCTTAACTTTTTTGCATACATCCCTAAATATGTAAGACAACAAAATTAAAGTAAGTATTCAAATTCAAAATAACTTTTCTCTTAATAACATCATTGCTCTCAGAGATACTTACGCTAACATTTATTGAAGTTTCCACATATACGGCGAAAGGAGACATTGTTGTCTTAAACAGATCTATAGTATTATATATTTACTAGCTGGAAGTTAGAAGTTGGTCTAGCTGGAACGCAAAAGTTAATTTTACCAAGCGAGAACTCAAAAACAACATCACCACGAATTAATATATGAACAATATGAAGCCTGACTCTGGTGGCCTATGTTCCTATAATTAAAAAAATGCGCACCGTCCATTAATTGCTCTTATTTATATATCTAATATGTCACTTAACCAAGAAGTGTTCATTGATAGATGGAAGTTGGCTTTTATTGCACCCATTTTTATGGAAGGCCGAAAGGATGACGTAACCAGTTATAGCCCGATATTCAACAAGTAAGAAAATTATGGTTCATTTTGACCGACTACACGATACATATATCATAGTTTAGACCCCTCTTCGTTCCAACTAATTTTTATTTATTTTATTTATTTATTTATTTATTTATTTATTAGAATTGCTCCATACACAAGACTAAAAGTCTTATTTTGCAGTATGGAACTGATTGTATTTAAAATTATAAAATCGTTAATAAATTAATAACTAATTACAAATTTTCTTTATATAAAATGCAAAGAACAATAAGATTAAAATTGAAGAATAAAGTTGAAATATTTGAAATTTTATTTAATCAAATGTATTATAATATCAAATAATATTTAATGTTTTAAATTGTTATGCCGAAAACAGTTTAAAAATATTTTCTTTAAATTTTCGTGCGTTACTTAAAAGTTGAGAGCTATGGGGAATAGAGTTCCTTAAAAGTTGAGAGCTATGGGGAATAGAGTTCCAGAGAGATACTGCGAATATGTAGAAATGTCACTCCGATATTAAACTTTTGTATCTAATTGATCTAATTCTTTTTCCCCTGCTTATATCTGAAATATAAAGTTTGTCGTACAGATGATCCGGTGTGTGGGTATACACTATTTTATGTAAAAAAACTAAAACTCTTATATTTAAAAGAGTATCTAAAGAAACACCATATAGCTGCGATGAAAACAAAGATACACTAGAACGTCTATTAAGTCCATACACATATCTGATTATGTTGTTAAATGCAACGTTCAATTTCCTTTTACTAATTGTATCACATTTCGCAAATAGCTCACAACCATACAGTAAAACAGGCACCAGATAAGTTTTGGCAAGTAGGATTCTTATTTTCATAGGTGTACAATGCTGGGTCTGCCACAGAGTTCTAGTCATAGAGAAAGTACGACCACAGGCATAGTTAATATGGTTCGACCACGTAAGAGTGTCATTAAAAAAAATACCTAGATTCGTAGCAGATTTAACAATTTCAATTTTCTGATTATTTATAATTATATTAGGTGTAATATTTAGTTTGGAAAGTCGCTTTTGAATTACAATGCATTTCGATTTTTTCGGATTTATCTCTAATCCATTTGCCGTTGCCCATGTATAAATACGATGGAGTTGCTGATTGATAGAGATAACTGTAATGGTGCGGCGTTGGTGGAAGATCCGCTTCCGTTTCCCTGAGCCTTTGCTGGTCGCACGTGCTGGCGTAGGGGCCTAGCTCGCCGGATGGGTGGGGTCTTGCTCAGGCCCAGGGAAACCGCACTACAGATTTTCACGTGCGATTAAAAAAAACTGTCAAAAAAGCGGATACTAAGTGGGACGGATGGCCATACTTACCTTGGGGATTTTTTTTTTAAATGATTGTTTTGGTTTTGGATAACTACATTGGGTTGACAATTTATTGAAATTTTTTTGAAAATATATTGAAAAGTATATTGAAAATTTTGTTGGAAATTTTTTTTTGAAATCTTTTTAAAATTTTTATAGTGAAAATTATATTTTGAAAACAATAGTGAAAAGCTATATTGAAAATTAAAATATTGAAAATTTATATATTAAAAAATTTACTAACAATTTATTGAGTTATAACTCTATTGAAAAAGTATATTGAAATTTTTAGAACTTTTGACATTAAGAATGGTATTCTGAACTTTAATTTTGAAATTTTTTTATTAAATTTAAGAGAACTTAAATTGTAACTTTTGATAATTTATTTTAAAAGTTAAGTCTGCTTTGAAACTTAATTGATAATTTAATTCTTGAATAATTTTGCGTGGGTTCGATTAAAACTTAAACTTTTGATCAATTTTAACTAACTTTTTTAATCTTTGAACTCAAATTTTTCGTAAATTTAAATTAACGTAAATTATAAAATTTTTTTTGGAATTCATAAAATTCATTTGTGGGCCGTACCACCTTTGTTCACTTAGAACAAAAATTGTCATTGCTTAAATATTTCCCATTAACTTCTTTTGAACTTTACCTAGCTCAGCCAAACTCAACCTTACAAACGCTCATCTATTTATTTACAGCCTATATTGGTTCTATTGAACCTGAACTTAACTTGACTTAAAATTATCTCAACTGCGTAACATCTCATTATGTGCTCTGTCATTGTCGTTATACCAACACTCGTTCATTCTTTCATATCGTCCGAATATATTTTCGTTAAAATTTTTATAGTTAGTCCGAAATCATGGCGGTACGGCATAGTCCAGGAAGTTTAGCTTCGGCTTTGGGCGAGAACGTTTGTTTAATTTGCCAGGAAATTTACGATAATACCAGTAATTTAGTTTCTACCAGGTGTAGGCACATCTTTCACCAAGAGTGCATGTTTAATTTTCTAAACGTTTCAACTTGTTGTCCGCAATGTAACAAAACTGTCACTAAAAACAGTTTATTAAAATATTCCGTCCGAATTAATAATGAAAGTCTGCCAGTTAATACTGGAACGATTCCGAAATCCGCGGAAAGAATTTTTTCCGGCAGAAAGCAGAGAAACGAAGAGTTCAATGCCAATCGAAATATTTCCCCCGGTCAAGCTAGTGTAGAACAAAGGGATAGCTTGGAAGATCGAATTAGATCTAAAATTGAAAATAGTTTTCAGGGCGAGATCAATAAGCTTCACGCCGTAGTTGAAAGATTGTCCCAGCAATTCTCCAGCGTAAACCTTAGCGCGAATAGAGAGCCTGAATGGCCCAGAGAGATCTTTCCGAATGCGTCCGTCCCTCGTAATTTTTCAGCACCTTTCATTCATCAGGTTCCCCATGAACCTACTTTTGTCCTTCCGCGTAATATTAGGCCTCCTTCTACTCACCCGTCTGTAACAGCAAGTCGTGAGAGAGTATCTTTATCGTCCGTTACCCTTAACAATAGTGGCAAAATTGCAAGTCTGATAAATAGTTGGAACTTAACGTTCACTGGAAACACCACCGGGTTACCGGTAGAGAAATTTATTTATATGGTTAATTCTTTGACAAAAGACTGTTTAGCGGGAGATTTCAGATTATTAAGTGACCATTGTCACATTTTGTTTACGTCCAAAGCTAAAGAATGGTATTGGCGATATCGCAGCACCGTCGATAGAATCGAATGGGAAGATTTGTGCAGGGCTCTTAAAAATCATTTTAGCGATTTTTTTTTCTTAAGTTTAATTTTATATTTCTTTAAACTTTCTTAAACTTTAATTTTTTTTATCTTAATTTTGCTTAACACTTTAATTTGTTTTATATGTTTATTATATTTTTCAATTATTTATTTTTAAACATTATTTTCTCTCTTAACATTAGTGTCTCTTTTTTTTTTTATTTAAATTAACTTAAAATTTTGCTCAGAACGCTTTCTTCTTTTTCTAAATTCACATTTCACTAAAATCTAAAGTTTTTTTTTTTTCTTAAAGTTTCTGAAATTAAAACTACATTTTTTTTTTAATTTTAAGAGGTTTTTCCTCAACCATCTAATTCAAAAAACAAAATTCAACTCATAAAATTTATTTTAATATTTTAATAAATTTTAATAAATTCACTTTATTTTAAGTTTCTTACTTTCTAAATTTTTTCTTCTTTTTGAACAACTGTCCTTACACTACATTTTAAATTATTCAGAGGGTTTTACCTCAACCTTTACGTTCAAATGCCAAACTTCAACTCCGTTTTAATTTTATTTTATGTCTCAATTATTTATTTTTTAAACATTCGTTTCTTTTCTTAACATTAGTCTCTTTTTTTTTAATTTATTAAACTTAACTTTACTTTTATTTTATTTGTTTTAATTTAACTTTTACACTAATTTTAAATATTTAATTTTTAATTTTCTTAAACTTTCATTTTTTATTAAACTTAAATTAAATTTGTTGGAGGTTTTTCCTCAACCTTTTACTTGCACAACTACATTTCGAGTCCTTTATTTTATACTTCAAGATTATCTTCAACCGTTCCTTTACATTGTCCAAATTCAACTCCTCGACTTAAATTTAACTTTCTTAATTTCAAAAACAAAACTTCACTCTTAAAACTACATTTTAATTTTAACAGGTTTTTCCTCAACCGTTCTTCTCAATAAACAAAATTCAACTCCTAATGTCACTAATTATAATTATAAATTTCTTTAAACTTTCTTTCTTTCTTTAATTCTTAAATATTTAATTTTCTTAATTTTTTAATTTTCTTAAACTTTAATTTTTAACTTAAATCTTTTTGGAGGTTTTTCCTCAACCTTTTACTTTCGCGACTACATTTCAACTGCTCGATTTAAATTTAATTTTACTACCTTCTCATCTTCATTCACTCATGTCCAGATAAAAAACCTGTTTATTAAAAAACAAAATCACCACCAATTCATTGAGAACATTCATATGCATTCATAATATTCTCTAGTATTTATAACACTCCCACTCATATATGACTATGAGAGCAAGTGAGATCAATACAAGAAAATACGTGGTTTGACCAGCATGATTGCATATGACTGTGTTCATGATTTAATACAACAAAATGAAGAGAACAAAACGCCATAAATCAGTTTGCTAAAAAAAATGCCATCAACCTATTACCATATAAGGTGTTGTTTATATGTACATACTTGAACTTGAAAATAATTTCAAGATCAAGGTTATTATTTTTTTTCTTCTTTCTTATTCTGCTTGTAACAGAAATTCTTTTGTTACAGTAAAGCGCAAAACAGATCACCGTCACATAATACACTGGTCGATTAGGGCATTACTACAGCTGGTATAAAGCTGAACGTCATCCGCATACATTCTTACATTAAAATTTGTTAAAATGCCTGGGATGTCATTTGAGTGCAATGAGAATAATGGTGGCCCAACAATGGACCCCTGAGGTAAGCCCCTGGCTACAGGCAGTGTCATTGAATTTTGGATTCTAGTTTCAACATACTGATACCTGCCACGTAAGTATGTTGACAATAACTGAGTAGCGGTCGAAGAAAAATTAAAAAAGTTTTTAAGTTTGTAACAAAGAATGTTATGATCCACGGTATCAAACGCTTTTGAATGATCTAAAAGTATTAAAAATGTAGTCTTGCCATCATTAAGTTTCTCCCTAATCTCCTCTGTAACATGAACTAAGGCTGTTAGGCAGCTGTGTTTCCTCCTGAACCCAGATTGACGATCTGTTAGCAAGTTATTGCCATCCAAGAAACTAGTCATTTGTCTGTGCATAATACGCTCGAATACTTTAGAGAGAAATGGAAGAATAGCTATTGGTCTATAATCGAAACCAGCTTTGGGTATTGCAATGATTTTAGCTATTTTCCAATTCGATGGGAAGTGGCTTGAAGTTAATATTTTGTTAAAGAAAAAAGTTATAATTGGAAGTAGCTGAGGTAAAAGAATCTTGAGAAACTTAGGATTAATCCCGTCCTCTCCTATAGAGTTCGATTTTATAGACAATAAACTAGATAAAACGTCACATTGGTCTACTGCAGCAAAAGAAAGAAAAGATTCAGCATCGTTATTCGAGTGACTATTGATATAGTAATCTTTATCTGCTTGAACCATAGGAACACTTAAAAACTTTGTATTAATTGTATCTGCATCAACCGAACATGGTTCTCGATGCGTAGATTTAACGATACCAACTTCGCGTATCGTTTGTCATGTTCTTTTGGAGCCAATGGCAGAAGAAAATTTTTCAGCATAAAAATTGGATTTGGCCTTTTTAATCATTTTATTTGTGTTTCTCTTAGCAGTCAGATAATCATCATGTAAAGCTGTTGTTTTAAATCTTTTCCAACGTGCATAGACAAAATCTCTTTGATTGATACAATCTTTAATTTCAGAAGAAACCAGGGTTTTTGTTTATTACTACTAAACTTCGATTTTATTGGTACAGTTAGATCGAACAGATAATTTATGTTTTGCTCCAGAAAAGAGATTTGGTCATCCACAGAATATAAACAATACAAAGCATTCCAATCAATAAAAAAAAATTCTTCCTCAAGGAGTCTAAAATTAATGTTTTTAAAGTCTCGAAAAGTAATCCTCTCAACTTGTATAACAAGTTGGAAATTGTAAGTCATGAAAATGAGATCATGCTTGGAAAAACATGATGCAGACAGTTGATCGTAGAGTAGTATATTAATTTCATTACTCACAAGAAACAAATCCAAAAGCATATTAATAGTTGCAGTAAAGTGTGTAGGATGTAAGATATTAGGTGATCTTAAACCAATCGAGGCACATTCATCAGAGAAACTACAGTCTACCAGAAGGTTTGTATTTAAATCTCCTACTATTATAACATCATCGTACAAAGCTGTTTGCGTTTCCAAAGTTTGAAAAAATCACCTGGTACAAAGATTCTTATTAGTCCTGTAAACACTCCCTAAAAGCAATTTCCTACCTTCATTATTTACCTCGATAAACAGATACTCAATTGGATGTCGAAAATAAGCATAAACCAAATTTGTGTGGTATTATTATGAATTTATTTGGCTGTAGATATGAAAAAGTTATTATCGGGTGCTATAGTTATATGAATATCACGTTGAAAAATGGACCGATTCTGACCATATTTGGTAAAGTCACTAATACATTGAAAAAATTTGAAAAAAATCTGTAAAATATTTTGGTTTTTTGAAAGATTTAAGTGCAGATTTGGAAGCAGCTTTATATGGGGGCTATGACGAAGAATTTTCTTATAGGGATTAGTTTTGGACTACTGATTAATGGATATAATAAACATATACAAACCCAATTTAACTGACATCTAGATGATAATTTGGATCCTATGGCAATTTATGTCGATTTCATAGGGGTCATTTGTATGGGGACTAGGTCTGAACCTAGACCGAACTTCACCAATGTCAATACCATGGCCGATAGAAGCTTACATACTAAATTTCGTCAAAATATTTTGATATTTGCGACCGGCATGCCGCGGCAGTTTGATTACAAAGTTTACATGGACACACAGACGGACAGAGGTACAGACGGACGGACGGACATCAACAAATTGACTAAGAAAGTTATTCTGAGTCGATCGGTATAATAAAAGATGGGTCTAGCTCAAATATTTTTGGTAGTTACAAACAGCAGCACAAAGTCATTATACCTAAACAACATAGTGGTATAGGGTAAAAAAACTGCTTTTGCGCTGATTAAATATCGTTTATAAGAATGATGTAGCAAGGATCCCTTATAATTGATCCATATTCAAGAATAGGGCGAACTAACGAGCTATATAATTGTTTTGTTACATTTGGATCAGAATATTCTTTGGACCAGCATTTCATAAAACCAAGAACTATTAGCTCTATTGACAGTTAACGCAATGTGACCAAGAAAATTGCGCTTGACTATAATAAAAAAGATGATTTCTTCGTATTTCCGAAAAAGTTCGAAACAATCAATCAAAATGAATTTTTGGCCAGCTTTCTCATTGTATTATAATGTATGGCTTTGAAGAAGTTTTTGGATTGGTATGCCATTGAAAATGACTTCAGAAATTTTTCCTATAAAAAAATTTGTGAATATAAATATTAAATAAATAAATGCTTCACCATCTTTGTCTAGCACCGTAGGAAAATTTTGGACTAATCGAAGCTCGAATTGTAATGATGGCGTAATTAAATTCTCTTTTTTGATTAGGGCAGCGTGAACGCCTACTGTGCTGTCAGATCTTAGATATGGATCTTGTCGACCAACATTGCCTTACATAATGCATATCTTGGGCGCGAAAGCATCAAAAGCTTTGGATTTGATGCGTATGAAGTGCTACACATTCTTGATGCCAAAGGCACAGGTGATGATGAAGTGACTTCACTATAAGTAGTATCTGCAATCTCATGGTATGGAACACCTTCTGAAGTGTAAAGCCACCACCTGAAATCATGGGTTAAGGCCATCGCATATTTCTTGCAAAACTGATTTTTGTACTTAAGCAAAAGTATCACTTGGATTTATGACTCACTGTTTCTCTCCACGCTATAGGTTTTCCAAGTTTCATGTATCTTCTGTAAAACATGAAAATTTGGCAATGCTAGTAAAAAATATTTAAAATTTTTTTAAATGGAACTTACTTCAAGTTAATTATATATTCTCTTGGCTGGTCAAATCCACCTCGGATAATTTCATTTGTATGCGTGGGTATAGTTTTTTTAGATCTGATAGGGAGTGTGAAGATAGAGGGAATGTTTCCAAGGGCGGTGGTGTTGCAATTTTTGTTAGAGAGCATATTGGATGTACTTTCTGCTGTAAATGTGAGAAGCAAGATAAGGTAGAATATATTTTCGTAGAGATCAAATCAAGCGGAAATAAAATGCTTGCAGGGTGTGTATACAGGCCAAATAGAAATATTTGGTTCTCCAAGTTTCTTGATAAACTGGAGATCTTAACAGATGGATATAATGATATTATTATAGCTGGAGATTTTAATTCAAACATTACACTGTCGAACAAATTAAGACTTTTTGAATGGAACAGAATAGCGACCCCCATAATTCTGAAAGGGTATGTTGAGTAGATCATTTTTGTAGAACAAACTTATGGTCCAGCACGTCTGAGTATTTTTTTACAGTGGGTAAAAGTTTTCATTTTTTGGTCGAAGGGAGCATTATACTTTATGACAAAAATGCTGTAAGTTAATGTCTGAGAGAATTCTTATAGTCAGAGTTGTATTTTGGAATTGTATGAGGATTATTTTTGTGGAAGATCTTAACCCTCTAACTGGTCTCTTTATGGGTCAATTTGACCCTTTTTTTCGAGAAAATCAAAAAATATCCTTTAAAAAAGGACACTTAAGGATTAAAATATTCTACGAAAATGTTTGCCGAAAAATTTCAGTGGGGGTCACCAAAGACACCATTGTTGTAAATAAAGCTCTTTATGCTTAATTAGTAAAATTATACACCAACATATACAAAACAGGTAAAAACGGCGTCAAGTTCGGCCGGGCCAAACACTGAGTTCTCGCGTCTAGTCAGCTGTGACTTACAAATCGAGTGTGATATTTATTAAAATTAATAATAAAAAATAAAAGAAAAATTCAAGCATTATTGAGCTACTAAGCAGTACATATCGGGTGTGATTTTTACTAGAATTAATATAAAAAAAGAAAAATTAAAGCTTAAATAAGCATGGCGGATTCTATTTGCAAATTAAGAGATTGGTTTTGTTTTATTTGTGGACATTTTACGCACCATCAAAGCAGAAGAAATATATTGCCTACAATTGAAGAAGCATATTTTCTTTTCTTTGGAATACGATTTTTATCTGAAGCTTGGATACCAAAAACCGTATGTAGTACTTGCGAAAGTGGTATTTTGACCTGGTACAAAGGCGGTACTAAGGCGCTGCCATTTTCTGCTCCTATTACATGGATTGAACCTGAAGATCACAAATCAGATACATGCTATTTCTGCGTAAATTACAAATTTGGTAAAAGCCAAAGGCACTAGGCGACAATGACATACGAAGCAACAAATAATGTCATTTTACAAGAAGTGCGCTGTGAAGGTGTTCCGGTGTACCGCCTACACATACATTTTGGGCCAATATGACAGTCGCCAATACAGAAATAACAGCGGCGGTTGAAAACATATCAGATATAAGTTACTTGCCTCTTGATGGTTTAAACATATGTCCTAATTTGGTAGACCAAGCTTATTTTGAAGATCTTGTAAGAGATTTAGGACTAACAAAAGGGAAAGCTGAAATATTATGTTCCAGATTGAAAAACAGGAATTTGATAAAAGCCGATGTAAAAGTTACATTTCCAAGAAAAAGACACGCCGATCTGGAAAGTTATTTTAATAAATCAGAGGAACTTGTATACTGTTGCAATATTCAAGAGGTTCTAAAATATCTAAAGCTTCCACTGGACTCTTTCGCTTGGCGACTATTTATAGATAGTTCAAAACACGACTTAAAAGCAGTTATACTGCACAATGGAAATCAGCATCCATCAACACCGGTTGCGTGTTCCACAAACAAGGAGGAAACATACGCAAATATTTCAAATCTCTTAAATAAAATTGAATACTATAAATATAATTGGGAAGTATGCGCAGACTTCAAAATGATTGCAATATTGACTGGAATGCAAGCAGGATACACAAAATATATGTGCTTTCTTTGTAAATGGGATTCACGTGCTATCAGCCATTATCATATTAAATATTTCGAAGAACGTAAAGAAAATATTATTGGTGACTTAAATGTAATCCATGAATCCCTTGTCCCAAAAGATAAGGTCATACTTCCACCGCTGCATATTAAGTTGGGCGTGGTGAAAAATTTTATTAAAAGCTTAAATACACAAGGAAATGCTTTCAAACACATTCAAACAATTTTCCCCAGATTATCTGCAGCAAAATTAAAAGAAGGTAACATACGGTTTTAAGAAATAATTTATTTCATTCAATGTAAATTACGTTTTCTAGGAATGCCCGTTGGACCCGATATAAGAAAATTATTACAAGATGAAAAATTTTATGGTCATCTGTCGGCTATGCAAAAGACAGCATTTCACTTTATGCAGCTGGTTATATCAGAATTCCTTGGAAACTCAAAAGCACAAAACTATGCAGAAAATATTGAAAGCATGCTAATCGGTTTTAACAATACTGGCGTTAAAATGTCACTAAAGCTGCATTTGCTGCACTCTCATCTCAATTTTTTTAAAGAAAACCTTGGGGCGGTTTCAGATGAACACGGTGAAAGGTTTCATCAGGATACAAAGGTATTGGAAGAAAGATTCAAAGGGAAATCCCAAAGTGTAATGCTTGCTGAATACGTATGGGGCTTGTACAGAAACCTTGACCCATCGGAACATTCACGTCAAGCTAAATACAGGAAAGCATATTAAGTTTAATCTTTAATCCATTGTCATACTACTGCTATTTCCCAATTCCCTTTTACTCGAAAATTTGAAGCAAAAAAATAACTATGTACATACTATTATAAACCAGTATTAAAACAAAATTATAATTTTTTTATAGAAGTTGGCGTGTAATTTTTCAAATTAATCGTAAAGAACTTTATTTACAATAATGGTGTCTTTGGTGACCCCCACTGAAATTTTTCGGCAAACATTTTCGTAGAATATTTTAATCCTTAAATGTCATTTTTTAAACGATATTTTTTGATTTTCTCGAAAAAAGGGTCAAATTGGCCCATAAAGAGACCATTTAGAGGGTTAAGATCTTCCATAAAAATAATCCTCATACAATTCCACAATACAACTCTCACCATAAGAATTCTCTCAGACATTAACTTACAGCATTTTTTTCACAAAGTATAATGCTCCCTTCGACCAAAAAATGAAAACTTTGACCCACTGTAAAAAAAATACTCAGACGAGCTGGACCATAAGTTTGTTCTACAAAAATGATCTACTCAACATACCCTTTCAGAATTATGGAGTCGCTATTCTGTTCCATTCAAAAAGTCTTAAGTTGTTGGACAGTGTAATCAGTACCTCAATACAATTTTAAACAAACTCATAGGGACTTTTGTATGTGGCTAGGTATGAACATCAACCGATTTTCACCAAACTCAACAGCGATGGTGCTGTGGTTGATAAAGCTTATGTTGCAAATTTCTCCAAAATTTTCATTTGTTGCCTGTTGTTTGCGCACATAAAAAGTAGAAAACGTATGGATGGACGGACAGACAGAGTAAAATAGACTGACAGACATACGCATACTGTTAAATTGGCCCAAAAAATTATTCTGAGTCAATCGGTATAATATAAGGTGGGTTTAGGTCAAATATTTTTTGTAGTTACATACAGCAACCCGATCTCACTACACTCTCACTCCAACATTTGTGTGGAGTCTTTGTCTGAACATGCACAGCTTACCTAAAAAACAGTCCTTTATAGCCCCACAAATTAAGATCCTACCCATATTTAATAGAAAATTAGTATTCCCTGTTGGGCGTTGCAATGATATAAATAACGTGTAGAATTTCACAAAATTTCAAAACCCTCGCTATTATAGTACTTCAGATGGATGATATTCTCTTGAAATAGCTATTCCGCCAATTTTTCTTCTCAACAACTCGCACTGATAACATATGTACTTACACACTGTTTCATGACTCTTGTTATCATAATTCTGCAGATATAAATATTTGGTTTGTGTCGAGGATTCCACAACTTTTGATCTTATACCGGTCATTACTGTTATGATTACCAACATTAATAACTTCTAAACTCACACAATATTTCAAGCTTCGCGGTGTCATGTCACTCCAGATAATTTATATTTTAATGTAGATACCACGCCCACTGGTCTTTTCTCACCCACACAAAGTTCCAAAGCTCTGCTTACCAAAACACTTCAGATATAAGAATGTGATGATAAAAAGTCATGCCCATTTTTGAATGGATTTCTGAAACACATGGCTTATATACTCACATAATTTTAAGTGTGCCATGGCAAATGGTCTTATCCCGTCAAAATGCAAAAAATACTCATTTTAATAAAATATCTTCTAACATACTATTTCAAGATATATATGCCTTCACACTAATCCAGATATTTGATGATAAATATTACTAGGCTGACTTGTCCCGTACTTGACACGAATACTGAAGCAAATATTCTAGGGACTAACGTAAATTTTTACTCAGGCTTTTGAATTATTTCAAGTATTTTATAAAATACAAATTGTATGGTACGTGCCACGCCCACTTGATATATCAAGAAAATATATCACAAATTTTCTCTTCCATATAGATAGATAGACTCTGTGAAATTTTCAAGAATATCCGTACAAAGTGTAGCATCGTATAAACTACGCACAAGCAAATAAACATATTTTCGCTTGCATATAAAGGGTGTCCCAAAATTTACGCAGATTTGTATTAAACAGCAAACACAATTACTTTTTTCGTTGTTATTTTTTTTATTGAATTACACATCGAGCAAACGTCTTTCGTGGCATTTGTCAAAATTTTTCATGACCATTTTACATAAATTTGGCTGATTCATTTTCTCCCTTAATGCACGGCTGTGGGATTATTGTCCTAGACTTTTGAAATCAAATAACTCCATGAAAATAAATCAAATGGTATTAAATCATATGATCTACTGGGGCTATTCTGAGCACTGAAACAGGAGAGTACATGATAAGCAAATGAAGTAATTGAATTGTTACACGGGCTGTATGGCATTTTATTTTTATTCCGCTACAAATAGCAGCCGAATAAAAACTTTAAATATCATATAGAAATAATGCAGATTTTAAATACGGTTACAAGCATAATGATTGGAGTTCAACTAAGTCACTAATCAGCTTTTAATAACGTCAAAGCATCGGATAAATCAAATAAAGCATTATTTCTGTTCACTACGGCGCAATTTAGGTAAACAGCTTCATAAGACCGAAGTTGTCTGTTTATACATATTTTTCCAAGAAGGCATTCATAACCAATTTTACCATGAACTAAGTTGATGAAGAATATTAAATTAAAAATGGTCCTTCTATTTTTCAAAGATAGAAGCTTCATTAGAGCCAAATGACAGAGATAGGGTTTGGGATTTAATTCCGCATTCCACCGAAGATATCGAAGACAAAATCGCAATAATTGTTTCGTAATTACTTCAAGGTTTTTTATGAAGAAATTGTACTATGTATTGTAATGTATCGGCCTGACCAAAGATATGAATATATTTTTTGTTATATGAGGACTATGAAATTTCTTTGCCAACGTTTTATAAACCATAAAATACCAACTGCCTTATTAGCAGTCATTATTACATAATATTTAAAGCTTAGTCTTTTATCGAAATAAACTTACAAATCTCTGAATGAGTTAAAGTAGCTTAGGTTCGTATCATGGATGATATAGTCGTTCAAATATGGCAAATATCTAGAGAAGGTCATAGAGTGACATTTTTGTCACCCATAGGTTGACATCACACCATTTGTAGGAGCTAGTTAAGACAATCAAGAGATACAAACTGTCTTCATTCTTTGTGAGGGTTGAGTAGTTTTTTTACATCGTCGGCATAGAGAAGAATATTGCTACACTGGATATACTTTAGAAAATCATTATTAATCAGCAACAATAGTACGGCCAAATACATTTTAGGAAGTTGCCGAAGACTCCGAATATATCAAGCTTCGCTATCAGTATATTACGGCTGACTTTTTCAAAAGCTTTAATAAAGGGTTTATACAGGAGTTAAATTTCATTAGATTAGTAGTCGTAGACCGTCCTTTGCAAATACCATGTTGAGTTGAGTATAGAATTGACGACATTTCGTGGGATAGTATATCAATTGCACTTAGTTCTGCAACTGTACTGTAAATGGTAGCATCACAGCGGCTACCAGAGTCTTTCCGACAGTTTGAAAGGAGGCCAAATTAAAAAGAATTATTATATATGAGAGTTAACGGGGTAGACAATATTTCGGCTGAATTTTTTAAGATGCAGCTGAGAATACCATGTTGTTCCGAATTAAATGAAATTTTTATACTTCTTAGACTCTTAAGAACAGTCACGACATGTAAAAATGAAATAATAGTTCATGTTATCCTCTAAATATTATATTCGTTTTAACGTCATTGTGGAAAATGTAGACGCAAAGAATTCATCGAAAACATTTGCCATATTAACATCGTTATATGATAATTTTACGTTTAGTACTAGCAATATATCCGCTACGTTGTTAGCGTAGTTATTATATTTATTATTTAAATCATAACAATATTCAAAAACAATAAAAAATATAGTGTGAGGGACAATACGATGGAAACTTTTGTATTTGTATTTGTATTTATTTATTAAATGCGGTTTTCCATTAGAACAAGCACAGTATCTTATAAATTACAGAAATGGAGTCAGATAAGTTATTCACTATATATTTAATATCAGTAACTCTTAATCTAAATTTAAAATATTATAAATTACAATTTAAAAACATAAAAAAAAATCAAATAAAATCAATTAAATTATTGGTATAGTAATTTTCTAAACCCTATTGTGTTGCTTGTATTTTGCATGACATTAGGAAGCTGATTCTAGAGACGAATAGTTAGAATAAAAAATTGACATTCAGAGGCATAGTCCCGGTATTTAAATTGAATTATTCGCTTCCCTCTGGAAGATCTTGCGAACTTTAATCATTCAAAAAGATATTTTGGAGCCTATGTTATAATAATTTTATGTATTCTTGAATTTAATATAGTTGTCAAATGACATGTGTAAGACATGACACGAATATTGGGATACATGATCAAATTTTCTTAATCCAAAGATATAGCGAATAATGTTGTTGAAAGTTACTGTAAGTTTTCTGTTATCCCTAGAGTTGCAACCTGTGAAAACCTCAGATGCATATAGTAATGTTGGTAAAAGATATGTTTTAGCAAGTAGCAATCTTATTTTCAGTGGAGTAAAGTGCTGTGGTAACCATAAACTTCTTATCATACTATAAATTCTGCCACAGGATTGATTAATATGATCTGACCAAGTCAGAGTTCCATTCAACACAACTCAGAGATTTCGTACCGAGTCCACGATGCCAATTTTAGAGCCCCAAGGAAGACATTAATCTCATTCTCCAAATGCATCACTTTCTTCTTTATTATAATACACTTAGATTTATTCGGATTAAGTCGTAGACCATTTGTCGTTGTCCAATTTAGAATACGTTTAAGATCATAATTTAGTTCTTGAGTTTTGGAAATAATTGAATCCTTGGTACTACTTAAATATAGCTGAATGTCATCAGCGTACATCTGAACCTTAGAGAATTTAATATGTTGTGGAAGATCATTGGCATATATCGAATAAAGTAGTGGTCCAAGGATTGAACACTGTGGTACCCCTCTTATAACTTGCAGTGAGTTTGAGATGGAGCTACCATTAGCAACAGATTGGGATCTGTTTGTGAGATATGAAAACATGAGTCAAACTGCTAATTTAGAAAAGTTTAAAAACCTCTTCAATTTGAGGCATAAAATTGAGTGGTGCACCGTGTCAAATGCCTTTGAGTGATCCAATAAAACCAAAAAAGATATATTTCCATCATCCATGTTACTTCTTAGCTCCTCAAATACATCAGATAAAGCTGTTATACAGCTATGTTGTGGCCTGAAACCAGATTGACGCTCTGTAAGTAAGTTGTTGTCGTTTAAATACCTAAAGATTTGTCTGTGTAAAAGCTGCTCGAAAACATTTGATGGATATGGAAGAATTGCAATCGGGCGGTATTCGTTACGCGCTTTTGGTATTGGTATAATTTTGGCATGTTTCCATGGTAAAATCATTTTTATAAATCTGGGGTGTATGTTATCAAGGCCAACTGCATTCGATTTAATAGCATTGAAACTTTCAACTTCCTCTGTTAGTGTTACACACTGACAGTTAAATTTGGGAATGTTTAAATTATTACAGGGAAAATCATCATAAAATACGAAATATATTTTTTAAATTATAAACTCTTTTATTGATTTAAACATTTGTATGTTTTATTTATTTAACAAAGAAGAAATATTAATATAACTTCGGAAAAAACTAACAAAACTTAAAAGCATTAATTTTTATGTTGTTGGCAAAGCAACGGAAACCTTTACTATACAATAACACTGGAATAAAATGATGGTCATGGTCTTGGGTTGTATGCGATTCCTATATTGAACGACTGTAATAATTAATTTAAGTAAAACTCCCGAAGCATTTGGTCATTTTGTGGCCATTTAAATATTTAATTTTTTCGTTAACACTATACTTCAACAGTATTCTAATTCCAGTTCATGCATTCTTTAGCAAGATAATGCTAGCCAGACGATTTAATGGATTTATTCATAGAATATTATCAAATATTATTTTGCTTACGGCCAGCACTAAAATAATCTATTATTATGGTTTTTTACTCTTCATAAAACTTAATTTTTGCCATTAGTTTATAATAATTGAAAGAAACCATCAGAATCTACAAAAATTCAAATGACGGTTAAGATTTTTTTCATTTTTTTGCACTCGTTCTTTTATTTTTATTATTTTAATCAACTCTGGTAAAGAAGTTTAAAAATTTTCACTGTTTTGGCATCACTAAATAAACTCTTTTTCGTTTTTCTATTTTTTTTTTTTTAAATTTTATTTTTTGTAACAAATATAGAACACACCAAATAGTGATTTCCCCAAAAATATACATAATTTTATTACTAAGCGCGAAATTATTAAAAAAAAAAAAATTGCCAAATTTAGAATTTTATAACAGTTTCCAATGTATTGGTACCTATCCCACTTTTTTATTCATAATAGGTTCGAAAATTATTTAAATAATAAACATCAAAAATAATAATATTTGTAATATCGATGACTTAATTTGGAAAGGAAGTAATGGGCGCATGTTCTGACCTAGTCCCCATTCAATTGACCCCTATCATGTCGACTCAATTTGCCATAGGATCCAAATATTCATATAGATCTAAGTCGAATTGGATTTGTGTGTGTTTATTACATTCATTAATCCGTAGAGCAAAAATAAACCCCATAGGATAATTCACTATCAAAAACAAAAACAGATTTTTCTCAAAATCGGTATATGTTGCAAAAAAGGAGTGACTTTACCAAATATGGTCAGGATCAGTATAATTTTCGAACTAGGTTTGTTTATGCTATTTTTTTAAACCCAATCTGTTGGACCTAATACCAATTCTCTAAACGCATGGTATGGGTAATCGGTCTAAACCGACTATAATTTTTTATATCAAATTTCATATTCCTAAATTACTTTGTAAAGAAGATACATACGGGCCGTTTCTATCCCCCCTTAACATCCGAATTTCCATGAGGTTTCGTCTCATTTGATGTTTCTATCTCTAGTGAAATCCACAAATTATATTTTATATTCGTTTGTTTAGGAGATACCAAATGTACACTTTTTCCCTTTTTGGCCGTTTTTCCTCCCCTAGGCCTTAGAATTAGCAATAAATTCATTCTGGACTTATGCCCACGTAATTGGTGGAGTCGGCATACCAAAATTCATATATATATATTTATTAATACAGGGTGCGGCTAAAGTAGCTATATGCTAACTGCTCTAGCATATTCCAAGCGCAATACGAAGTCCTCAGGATTTAGTTTTTGGACTACTTGGATTTTGTAAGGGAAGAGGTGCAAATCGTGTTTTAAAATTCGCCGAAGAGTGCGGTCAAAAAGCTGCAACTGGGAAGATCGTCTTCTCGTTGATGTCTGCGGATTTTCTTCGACGCTCTGTCGCATAGCATCAATATTTTCGGCCGATCTGCCAGTTCGAGGTCTGCCCGTACGTCTTGAATCTCCGACAGTCCCATATTCAGCAAAATTATTCACCAACGAACGAATGGTTGGACCCGTTGGAGCAGTTCTTACACCATAAAATCTTCTGTATGCACGTTGAGTATTAATTATCGAACGATGATTTTCAATGAATAGAAAAACAATCTTAGTTCTTTGCGCAATTGTATAGCGTTCCATTTTTAAATATTCTCCCAAGTTTAATTTCTGAAATAGGAAAAAAAGAAAAAGTTAAATAGTCGCAAGCAAAGAAGTTACAATTGTTTTACATCATATAGTAACTTTAGCCGCACCCTGTATATTAAGAAGATGTATAAAAGTAAAATTTTTACTCTTTTTGGCCGTTTTTTTCACCTTAAATGGCCGGATTTTGAAAAAATTAATTCTGAACCCATGTTTGTTTCTAGGATGGAGTCTACACACCAAATTTTATATTGGTAGATTCATTTGTTACCATTTTCCCCACTTTTTGTCCGTTTTTACCCCCTTAATGTAAAAATTTTTCAAAATCCCTTCTTAGTGGATTTTTACGCCAAGAAGGGAAGCTGTAGTCCAAATTTCAAGTTTCTGGGCCGAAGGGTTTGTGCTGGGCGATGATGATCACTCACGCAACTCTTTTATATATATATATAGATTATAAAACATTTTTGGTTATTTGATTCCGTGAATTGTAACATTTGTTGTTATAATGATTCTGGCTATATAATATAGACTTTCATCTATTATTATTACTTTTCTTAAATTTTTTATAGAGCCTGATCTTAAGATTTTTCAAACATACCAATATGTTCATATTCCATGGAGCAGAATTTGCTTTAACTATTTATACCCTATACCACTATGTGGCTTAGGTATAATGACTTTGTGCTGCTGTTTGTAACAACCAAAAATATTTGACCTAGACCCATCTTTAATTATACCGATCGAATCAGAATCGCTTTCTGAGTCGAAATAGCAATGTCCGTCCGTCCGTCCGTCTGTGTGTCCATGTAAACCTTGTAATCAAACTACATGTAGCAAATAGGAAACATTTTGACGAAATTTGGTATATAAGCTTCCATCGGCCATGGGATGAACGCTATTGAAATTGGTAAGAATCGGGCCATGTTCATACCTAGTCCCCATACAAATGACCCCTATGAAATCTATATAAATTGCCATAAGTTCCAAATTATCATATAGATCTCAGTCAAATTGGGTTTGTATGTGTTTATTACATCCATTAATCAGTAGTTCAAAAGTAATCCCTATAGGAAAATTCTTAGACATAGGCCCCATATAGAGCTGCTTCCCGATCTTCACTTAAATCTATCAAAAACAAAAAATATTGCACATATTTTTCTCAAATTTGGTTTGTATATATTTTTTCAAAGTATAAGTGACTTCACCCAATACGGTCAGGATCGGTCCATTTTTCGACCTAGTCCCCATACAAATATAGTATCCGATATGAACTATTTTATATCTGCAGCGAAAAAAATTAATAAAAATGCCACTCAAATTTGGTTTATGCTTATTTTCTATATCCAATTGGTTGGACCGAAGAGATAGGGTCTCTAAACCATGGTATATGGTATCGTATAGTCGGGCTTGACCGACTATAATTTTCTTACTTGTTTTATTAAAGAAATAGTTTTCGTTATATTTCTTGAAAATATCATATAAACTGTTTAAATTATTTGGTCAAAACTACTTCCATCATTTGAAAATAGGGAATTTCAAGCCAGTTGTAATTGGATAGTGATTGATTTAATAATTTGTAAATTAGTAATTTTGAAGAATAGTAATTCGGAAATACTAGAAATTTTACGTCTCTGTGAGAGTGCTGTGGTTAATAAAAGTGTTGAATGATGGCAACCTTCAGAAAAACATAACGGATTCGTCCCAATTACATTGTATAGTGTAAAGTTATTTATGAAAACAAAATCGAGCATTTTATCATTGCAGCTAAGACCATTATTTGTTTGAAAAACACATATATTAGCGAGAGATAAAAGGAAAGCATGATTCAGATAAGTTGGGTTAATTGGAACTAAGAAATCGGTGTCACCATCCCAGAATGCTGTCGGGATAATAAAACCGCCAAGTAAGAACAGGTAGTCAGCTGGTTTAAGTTGGTCTGCTACAGATGTAATAGTTCGAAATCGGAGTTGTAAGTTATATAAGAGTAAGCAATAAATAGTGCACTATTTTCAAATTTTATGGCCGCAACCACTAGCTCCAAATTAGAAGAGTTATCAGCGATGAATTCCTCAGCAGGATATATACTCGAAACAGCAATTAAAATACTGCCACCAAGCTTACTATTTCTATCTGGCCCAAAGATTTGATATTTATCACACATTATTTCATTTTTATTAGTCTTACTTTTCTGCCAGGTTGCGGTGGAAGCTACTATAGGAAATTTAAAATCAAGACTGTTTGGGTATATATTAGAGAGCTTAGTGTTTATACAATTTACATTCTGGTAAAGAATGTTAACAGTTTAGTTTGATATTATTTTTTGGATTCTGGTTAGCAAAAGTTGGTAGACGTGCAAAGTCTTTACGTTACGGTAAACAAATTCACGTACCAGTTCAGATTCCGGTCAAAAGCTGAAGTTTACAATTTACCCAAAAAGTTATACTGGAACAGTTATTGTGAAAAAGGCCCAATTCCTAGTGGCACCATCTTGTTGAAACCACATGTCGTTCAAACTAACATCATCAAATGTAGACAGAATGAGCCTGCTATCATGTCGCGATATCGAACACCACTAACAGTCACTTCTTAACCAGCCTCAATTTCTAATAAGTAGGATCCAATGAACCAAACGGTGTATTTGTTTTTCGTCAAACACATATTGGTTCTTTTTACCCCACAATTATGGCGATTAACGAAACCAACAACCTCAAAATATACTTCATCGTCTAGCTTGATTTTGCTTCAAAAAATCATCAATTGATCCAACCTGCCTGAATTTTGTACTTACCCGCTTCACAGTGGATGAAAGTAGATAAATATTCCGATTATATTTTGCAAACACTTTTCGAACTGTAGCGCCAAACTTCCATTAGTTTTAATATTGTTCAACAGTGAACAAATGGCGGCAAATACAAATCATGCACCTATTTGGGGACGCGATTTATATGGATGTACGTAATTGATTTTATATTAAAATTTGTTAAAAATTTGATTAACAATAATGTTGATAACAGTAAATATACCTGAGCTCAGTTCAAATTGTTAAATTGTTTAGGTTATTTCTGTAATTTTTTTTTTTCAAAATTCCATACACTTGAATAACATAGTTGAATAAGCTTCTTCTGTTACATAATCTTTTGTGACTTACCCTTTATTCAAAAAAAAAAAAAAAAATTCATTCGTAATGACATGACAAGCTTTATAAGCTTCTAAACAAAGTATGTTACTTAAGTCTATTGTTTTTCAACTCATTAACTGCTGAAGCACTGCTAAAGAAAAATTTTTTTTACATTGAAATTCTTCTGCTCTTCAAGTCAAATATGTCTGAGTGAGAAAAATAGTATGCTCTTAATTTTATTTCGCATTAAGTACGGATTGCAACAAATCATACCATACAGATTTAATTGAAACTGAAAGTTTACCTTCAATTTAACGCTGTCGATGTTCCTATTAAGCGCTACACACAACAATACAACAGAACATGCAACATGAACATCATTTGGGGAATCATAAAGCAGAACATGACATAAACTTGGCTCGTGAGAGTACCCAATTAAACAGAGTATAAACACTATGCTGAAAAAGTATTCGGAATTTTCAGTTAAATAAAATGTTTTAGTAATTTATGGTAATATTTAAGTAAATGCTCGGTTGTAAGAACAAAAATATGTTTTCCAGAATTTATTTTTGGTCACTTATAATTCATCCGCAAGTACTTTTTATAGAACTGAAACTTGTTAAAATACGTTGCAATAATAGCAAATATTTTTTCCAAAAATATTAATTTTAACCCTTTCACTACCATTGTGATCATGCCTCCCAGGATAAATCTAGAAAATATTTAAATGGGAAAAACCCTATTGGTAGCTTTAAGTGTTTTCTACTCAAAATTAGCTGCTTTGAGTGTATTCAGTGAGTATGTTGGTTTTTATTACAATCATTTGGCGGCAAACTCTGTTGGATGCGTACGTGCTTTCCAATTTTTCGCTGTGAATAAGAGTTTTTCCATTTTTTTTTATAATCAGGTAAGTAAACAACAATCTGCTGTAAGTATTTTATTTTATGTGGGTTTTTTTCCATTTGGGAAAATTGATCCCACTGGAAATTTTCCATATAAATGGGATATATTAACCCATTGGTATACATTACTAAGGTAACTTGTATGTTTGTAGAATGAATAAAACAAATCCGGTGGTATATTGGAAACTTTAGTGCTTCTGATTCACAATATAATCTTTCTTTCGACGAAGAAATAGATGAATCTTTGTACGAGCTTGATGAACTTTTAGACAATGATAATAATGCAACAGCTTCTGATGTAAATTCAAATCTTCAAGTAGTATGGAAACAACCATCAAGAAATTCAACTGAGCTGCAAGTGTCCAAATGTTTGTTTCCAGAATCTTTGTTCGTTTTTATTTCACAGTGCACTAATGAACGCTTGAGTCTTCTGGGAGAATAAGAAGATCCAAAAATGTCTTAAAGGCTAAAAAAATACGAATAATGTTGGATTATTTGTTTCATATACACATCATAGCAAAACATTTGAAGTATTTTAATAAAACAGTTCGTGACAGCGAATCTCCGAAGGCGCCTCGAAAAAAAGTTGTTTTGCGGTGAACATCATAACTCGTTACCAGATCGTATGAAATAAAAACCGAAATGCGTTTAAAAGTTGATATGTTTCCCGAAGTAATCATGAAGAGTTTTTATTTATTTTTTTTTTTTTGACAGCATTTTGAAGTGAAAAACACGAATTTTGCCACAAAATTTCGGTGAATTTGTTACTAAAAAAAAATGGAAAAAAAATATTAAAATATTTATGTGTAGATACAGTATATAAAATTTCAAAAAAATCGGTAAATTAGATTTTGAGTTATGAGAAAATCGATTAAAAGTTTTTATACCCTATACCACTATGTGGTTTGGGTATAATGACTTTGTGCTGCTGTTTGTAACAACCAAAAATATTTGACCTAGACCCATCTTTAATTATACCGATCGAATCAGAATCACTTTCTGAGTTGATTTAACAATGTCCGTCCGTCCGTCCGTCCGTCTGTGTGTCCATGTAAAGCTTGTAATCAAACTGCAGGTCGCAAATATGAATATATTTTGATGAAATTTGGTATATAAGCTTCTATCGGCCATGGGATGAACGCTATTGAAATTAGTGAGAATCGATCCATGTTCAGACCTAGCCCCCATACAAATTACCCATATGAAATCGATATAAATTGCCATAAGATCCAAATTGTCATATAGATCTTACTCAAATTGGGTTTGTATGCGTTCATTACATCCACTAATGAGTAGTCCAAAAATGATCCCTTTGACCCCATATAGAGCTGCTTTCCGATCTTCACTTAAATCTATTAAAAAGCAAAAATATTGCACTGATTCTTCTCAAATTTTGTTTGTACATATTTTCGCAAAATACAAGAGACTTTACCAAACATGATCGGGATCGGTCCATTTTTGGACCTAGTCCCTTTATAGATATAGCATCCGATATGAACTTTTTCATATCTGCAGCCAAAAAAATTAATAAAAATCCCACTCAAATTTGGTTTTTGCTTATTTTCAATGTCCAGTTAGTTGGGCCTAAGAGATAGGGTTTCTAAACGCATGGTATAGGGTATCGTATAATCGGTCTAGACCGACTATAATTTTCTTACTTGTTTATACTTAAAATTTATTTAATTGTTTTTCTTTTTGCTTATTACAAATAATAACCTTGGTTCTATTATTTATGCTACTTATGTTACAAAAAATGTTTTAATTGTTAAATCTATTTGGGCGATGAGTAATAACCTTGAATTACTCAAAATATTCGTCCTAGACCCATCTTTAATTATACCGATCGACTCAGAATCACTTTTTGAGTCGAAATAGTAATGTCCGCCCGTCTGTGTGTCCATGTAAAGCTTGTAATCAAACTACAGGTCGCAAATATGAATATATTTTGATGAAATTTGGTATTTAAGCTTCCATCGGCCATGGAATGAACGCTATTGAAATTGGTGAGAATCGGTCCATGTTCAGACCCAGCCCCCATACAAGTGACCCCTATGAAATCGACATGAATTGCCATAAGTTCCAAATTATCATATAGATCTCTGTCAAATTGGGTTTGTATGTGTTTATTACATCCATTAATCAGTAGTTCAAAAATACT